>JADLZN010008498.1:0-127351 GCA_018155175.1 Sinocyclocheilus anophthalmus | reverse complement strand
TCTCTTCTGACTGGCTGCAGCAGGAGTTGATTGTTTCTGTCTCTTCTCTCAGTTAATGGCTGTGAGTTTCTGTACCAGATGAATGTTGCTCTGTCAGTCAGAGTGCAGCTGCTTTTACATGACAGATGGACATTATGACCCTCTGTCACTCTCTCAGGAGCCTCCACCTGAAGATCTGAACACAACAAATACATTATATCTAGTGCTGCTGTCATACACTGATTATTACTCAACATAATGCACAGAAGAAGAGAGAAACCTCATGAAAGTCACCTGTGACAGTAAGAGTCACTCCTGGATCACCAGTCCATTTTCCATCAGGTTTATCAGTGATGAATCTGAAATAGTACTTGTGTTCATCTTTCTGTGTCACATGACTCAGTCTGATGCTGCAGCTCTGCTGTTTGTCTCCCAGATACTGAAGCCTCTGACTGTATTCAGGATCCTCAGACAGATCTAGAGGCTCTACATATTTCTCTGTAATATTTGTTTTGGTCCAGAACGCTTTCATGATCTTATATTCAGTAGGGTATGTATAAATGCAGCTCATTATCACTGATGAGTCCTTTAGTGCACAGATGTGTGAATCTCTGTAATTCACACCCCAATTATGCTGACCATAAGCTCCTGAAACACACATGAAAGGGATCGTTCACCCAAAAGTATTCTCTCATGTTGCTCCTCATGATGTCTCAAACCGTTATGCTCTCAACTTTAACAATGATTTTAATTTAACATTGAACATTCTAGTGTTCGGGAGATATTGAGTTTTTTTTATTATTTTTTTTATCTCAGCTCTGACTAAAATTGTATGTTTGATTAATAATTATAATAATAATAATAAAGTTTGTGAAACATTAAACAGGGGGTCAAGTGGTTTGCAGACCCCCAGTTAAATGAAGTCATAAAGAACAAGTTAATTTCAGAAAGTTTGAGCGACTCACTGTGAACCACGAGCAGAATCACCAGAGGAAGAGGAGAAGCCATTCTGACTGATGCCACTACAAGACCAATATAACACACACAACATGAGAAAAACAGTCTTTAGCTTCAAAAACATCTCCATAAAGCAGTTTTCAATGAGAATATCTCATATCGAGTAAATCAGTGGTTTCTACAACAGTATTAATCAGACTATATTCACATGTTAATCAGAGTAACTCTTACCGTGTTCTGCTGAGTCTGATCTCCAGCAGCCGTTAAACTGATGAATTTCTCAAGGTTCACACTGTTTATTTTGAAATACTTGTGCAAACAACAATGTTCCTTCCTCTTTCTTGACTCCTGCCCACACGAGCAATGGAACAACTGAAGTAACAAATAGTTCTGACAGAATTTTATAAACAAAAGCATCAAGTAAAACTTTTTAAAATATAGATTACATGAGTGCTCAGGCTCAGACATGAAGCCATGAAAAACTCTCTTCTCTATCGTGGACTCTGTTTTCTTCTGTTTCTGAGAAATCAGTATATTTTCGAATTATTTTGAACCTTTATTGTGTAAACGTGGATGGTGCATTTTGACCACCAGACAATTCACTTAAGTAATGCAGCCACAAGTGAATATCCATACCAGAAATGTAAAATAGGACATATACTGCCCTATTTATTGCACTTATATATATAGTATAATATAGATATATATATATATATATATACATTATATTATATACATACATATACCGTACCTACCTAGAAGGCAAAGATCTGGCAAAAAAAATTAAAAATAAAGTCTGAAAAATTCACAGTAAAAGGCTGGCAATAAAATCATTTATTACCAGGGGCATGCATAATTAATACAAAAAAAATGGTTGCAAGCATTCATTATCTGACAATGCTGGAAAAATGATACAGTAAAAAAGATCATCAGGTCCATCTAGGGGAGCCCTCTGAGCATCCAAAGGGTTACCCTTTATTGGATCGTCCACTTTAGACATTTGGCCTAAACTTAAGTAACTTTTGCAACTACATGCCAACTAATTCTCGTTAATTTGCATCTACATGTCTACTAACTCTGAGTAGACTGTTAGGATAGGTTTAGGGTTAGTAGAATTTGCTGACTTATACTTGCAAAGTTTGTTATAGTCAGTATGTTGTATGTTGTGGGCTCATCAAAGTAAAGTGTTAGTAAAGTGTCTATTAAGCAGAAAGTCTACTAATACTCTAATGACTGATAGTTGACATGTAGTTGCAAAGTTACATACTGTTAACATAATGTCTAAAGTGGACTATCGAAATAAAATGTTTATCTCAGAAAAGGCTAAAACTAAGAACAATGACTTCAAAATGACAGGTTCTCCATATGTACACAGTTGTTGATAAGTTTCTTCTTTGTGCACACAACATATACACATGTTACACATAATGAACCATACCTGACACACATGTAAAAAAAAATATTATATCTTCTAAATGGTTTAATAGATCAAAATTATTTTGATAACTTTTCACCTGTTTGATTTTTCAAATAATCTCACATATTTAACGAATTATGTGATTGACACCAGTGGTTCTTGAGGTTAAGTCTTTCAGAATGAGGAGATTTAACATATGATGTCAATGTTGTGTGTATGTGTGATGCATTGCGTGATATATACCCAGATAGCACAAGTACGTCTGCAAGACGTCTGTTAAAGATCACTTCATCTGGAAAACATCTGCTGTGTACAAACATCTGACAGATGTCTTTAAAGATGTCAGTTTTACATTATTACTATTCTAAAACATCTTAAAGACATCTTCTAAATGTATATTTGACATCTGATAGGAAACGTCCTATAGACGTACTACAGATGAGCAAACACTCATCAAATGTAAATGCAGACGTCAAATAGACGTCTCCGTGATGTACGTGTGCTATCAGGGTATGGTCTAAATCTCAATCGTGTCACCTGTTGTCCATTTCTTTCACACTTTGCACAGACCTCTAGGGCCGTGAGTCAAACAGGCCCACCAAGTTTCGTTCCAATCTTATAGGTGATCAAAATTTATTGGTCGATGACAGCCATGTTTTTCGTGATACATGAATGTCCTTGTAAATCGTCATAACAACTTGGACAAACACACAATTTTCAAGTCAATAGGACTAACAGGGCCGGCCCGTCGCATAGGCAAATGCTAGGGGCGCTGTTCATCCATAGGGGCCACAGCGCTCAGAGATGGGCAGTATTTGAAATATATGTATTTGAAAAACAAAATCCTATTTTTTTTTAAATACCTTTTTGCATTTAAATACATTTAATCTTAGTATTTTTATATTTAGTATTTTTGTATACTTGTTGATCCAGGAAATCAGCAGTCTAATTAAGAGGTTGATTGGCAAAAAGTATTTTTGTATTTTGAAAATACAAAAATACTAAGCTTAAATGTATTTAAATACAAAATAGTATTTTGTATTTCAAATGCATGTATTTGAAATACTGCCTATCCCTGACAGAGCTTCACTCTGAAAAATGCAGCGCATTTATTTATTTGCTGGCAAACCACCAAAATAAAATCAGCTTAATATTTGAATTTGAGCAGAGATGCACCGATCAACCACTGGCCATAAATCGGAACCGGATGGTTTTTTGTTTTATTTCGGAGTCTGTAAACGGTGTTAACAGAGGCCAGAGATGCAAAGAGAAGAAAAATACATTAGCAGGCAGAGCAAGCTCACTGTTCACAATGCGCGAGGGGAACCGACTGTCTTAAGAAACAGTTTAGATGCCATTTTCCTTTAATCTTGCCTCTGTATACAATCAAGGGAAAATTGTCAAGGTTGTTCCTTAGCGCCACTGATGAAGAGAGTGAATGTGCTTTTCATTAAGCCCATATGCTGTTTGGGATGTTTATGTAGCCTAATTCAAAAAGCTAAAGTCAGACCATCTGTTTGTTGCTGCAAGGGTTTGAAATAATACAGTCTAATGTTAAATGCAAACTTAGTAATAGCAACAACCATTAATTCTTCATGTATCATATTTTTTTTTTTTTTTTTTTAAAAAATATTAAAAAAAAAAAAAAAAAATAAAAATCAGCATGGATTTGCCATGAAAAGTTAAGATCAGTGCATCCCTAAATTTATGAATGTCTGAAATGAACAAATTAAGATTTAAATGTTGAAGGATGAAAAGGATGAAATAAAAGAAGGGAAGCACGAGTAAGCGTGAATTTAAGAAATGTGCGCCAGCGTGTAAAAGGTTCATCACACCCAGTGATTCACATGAGCTGTGTGTGTTGTGTCTGGGGGCGCAGCATGCACGGTCGGCTCTCGAGGGAGCCGGCTGTGCTCACTGTGATTCTTTCACTGTAAAACAGCTGCGCTCCCGCTTGGCTCTGTTTGTAGAGGACGGAAGCCAAGTGTCTGCATCCCACGGTGCTTGACCCGCTGCTGGCGAGGCAGAGCGCTGTCTGCACTCATGGGGTTCGCAGTTAGATCTGGCGAATGACCAGTTATGTTGCTCTCGAGCTGGATCGGGAAGCCCGGTCTCCGGTTTCTTCTGATCCGGCAGAGAGCATGTTAGTCGGCCAGTCTAGCTCCAAGGAGTTAGACGTGACAGGAGCCGAGGCAGACGCTATATCAAAACCCGCCTCCTCCTCGTCACCCGCAGATGGGGAACTTTTGGACGCCATGACCGTGCCACCACCAGGCTGAGCCTGGACTGGTCGGTGAAAACACAGGAATGCGCTCCCAGCAGTCATTTGGATGAGTGCTTCCTAGAGGGTCATAAATGCTCCGCCCCTCCGAGCCTTCCATTCCTCCCTGAGCTTCACAGCGAGCTGTTGAGGTCATGGAGGAATCATTGGTCTGCCAAGTTCCCCCCCCCCCCGGCAAGTCCAACTATGCTAATGTGAAGGGGTTGAAAGTTGGCGGGTACAAGAAGATGCCTTAGATGGAGGAATCCCTTGCAGGTTACCTAGCAGCTTCCCAGGCATCTTCATGGAAGGCTCCTTCCTTGCCCTCTAAGCCTTGCCAATTTACATCTAGGCTTGTGGGCAAGGCATACGCGATGGCTGGGCAGGCCGGCGGTACCCTGCATACCATTTCCGTATTGCAGGCATACCAGGCGGACATACTAAAGGACGCTGATGTGGCGGGGGGCATGGCTCCTGTCGAAATCAAGGAGCTCTGCCGCTCATCCGATCTTGCCGTCCGTGCAACCAAGCAAGTGGCTCGTGCCATCGGCCGCTCTCTTGTGGCACTGAGTCTCACGGAGACGCATTTGTGGCTTAACCTGTCGGGGCTAAAGGAGAAGGACAGGTATTTTCTCCTTGATGCCCCGGTTTCGCCTGCCGGGCTTTTCGGAGCTGCCGTTGAGACAGTAGTCCGTAAGTTCAGGGAGGCGAAGGTTAAGTCAGCGGCGTTTGAGCACTACATCCCTCGCCGTAGGCGGCGTCAACCGTCACACCTGAAACTGCTGCCGGGCCCAGCTGGCGGCAGGGTCAAAAGGCGAGCGTAGCCCCGCCGCCGAGGAGCAGGGGTGTTGGGCAGTGGCCTCGCTTGAGAAAGAGACAGGACAATCAGGAAAGTCATCGATGCAGACTTTATGATTAGAAGTAGGCCTACTGTTAGATTTTTGTTTATTCTGATAAAAAAAGAAGAGCCTGCAGTTCATTTATAAACCTCAGTTGAGAATTTTGACTTATTTTTATACAAAAAAAGCTTCATGTTTCCTTTTGACAACTTTGGAATTATATTTTATTTTATTTTCAACTACAATTTTTGTAATTTAACTGGGATCAATGACTGAATCAACTTGTAGTTTTTACCCAGCTTTGGTGACACAATACTGCAGCTTCCCCGTTGTATCACACTAGAGCTGTGAGATGTGTTTGTGGAAGGTGGGCTATTCTGTGAGTTGCATCCCACTTCCTCATCTATTATCCTCACTATGTTATGAACTGTTTAATGGATTTACAAAAATGGGCAGTATCACTTCTTGCTTTCCCACTTCTTATGTTGTGTAAAGGGGACAGGGTGGTTTTTCCCTCTGTATTGTGCATAAGACTGTGAGATGTGTTAAGAAGATGGGCTATTCCGCAACTTATGTCCCACTTCTTCAGCTGTAATCCTCACAGTGTTATTCATTTGTATAATGTTTTTCGAAGGCAGGCAGTTTCGCCTCTCGCGATCCCACTTCTCAGAATATTTTGTGCAATACGAAGGAGGGGGTCTCTTCGTTTTGCGCTTAGACCTGTGAGATGTACAGGTGCATCTCAATAAATTAAAATGCCATGGAAAAGTTCATTTATTTCAGTAATTCAACTCAAATTGTGAAACTCGTGTATTAAATAAATTCAGTGCACACAGACTGAAGTAGTTTAAGTCTTTGTTTTTTTTTAATTGTGATGATTTTGGCTCATATTTAATAAAAACACACCAATTCACTATCTCAACAAATTAGGATACTTCATAAGACCAATATAAAAAACATTTTTAGAGAATTGTTGGCTTTCTGGAAAGTATGTTCATTTACTGTACATGTACTCAATACTTGGTAGGGGCTCCTTTTGCTTTAATTACTGCCTCAATTCGGCGTGGCATGGATGTGATCAGTTTGTGGCACTACTGAAGTAGTATGGAAGCCCAGGTTTCTTTGACAGTGGCCTTCAGCTCATCTGGATTTTTTGGTCTCTTGTTTCTCATTTTCCTGGCAGTGTGGGCAGGTGGCAAATCCTGCTGGAAAAGGAAATCAGCATCTTCAAAAAAACGGTCAGCAGAAGGAAGTATGAAGTGCTCAAACATTTCTTGGTAAACGGTTGCAGTGACGTTGGTTTTCAAAAACACAATGGACCAACACCAGCAGATGACATTGCACCCAAATCATAACAGACTGTGGAAACTTAACACTGGACTTCAAGCAACTTGGGCTATGAGCTTCTCCACCCTTCCTCCAGACTCTAGGACCTTGGTTTCCAAATGAAATACAAAACTTGCTCTCATCTGAAAAGAGGACTTTGGACCATTGGACAACAATCCAGTTCTTCTTCTCCTTAGCCCAGGTAAGATGCCTCTGACGTTGTCTGTGGTTCAGGAGGGGCTTAACAAGAAGAATACGACAACTGCAGCCAAATTCCTTGACATGTCTGTGTGTGGTGGCGCTTGATGCCTTGACCCCAGCTCCAGTCCTTCCTTGTGAAGTTCACTCAAATTATTGAATCGATTTTGCTTGACAATCCTCATAAGGCTGCGGTTCTCTCGGTTGGTTGTGCATCTTTTTTTCCACACTTTTTCCTTCCACTCAACTTTCTGTTAACATGCTTGGATACAGCACTCTGTGAACAGCCAGCTTCTTTGGCAATGAATGTTTGTGGCTTACCCTCCTTGTGAAGGGTGTCAGTGATTGTCTTCTGGACAACTGTCAGATCAGCAGTCTTCCCCATGATTGTGTAGCCTAGTAAACCAAACCGAGAGACCATTTTGAAGACTCAGGAAACATTGGTAGGTGTTTTGAGTTGATTAGCTGATTGGCATATGCCCATATTCTAATTTGTTGAGATAGTGAATTGGTGGTTTTTGGTTAAATGTGAGCCAAAATCATCACAATTAAAAGAACCAAAGACTTAAACTACTTCAGTCTGTGTGCATTGAATTTATTTAATACACGAGTTTCACAATTTGAGTTGAATTACTGAAATAAATGAACTTTTCCACAACATTCTAATTTATTGAGATGCACCTATATGTGAGGAGAGTGAGCTATTCCGCGACTCATCAACTGTGATCCTCACAGTGTTATAAATAAGTATTGAGAAGATGGGCAGTATTGCAGCTAACACGCCCACTTCTTAATCCCTTGCGCAACAGGACAGAGTGGTTTCCCCTCTGTGTTGCGCTTAAAACTGAGATGTACGTGAAGAGGGTGGGCTATTCCATGGCTCGCATCCCACTTCTTCGGCTGTGATCCTCACAAAATTATGATGGTTTAAAAAGATGGGTAGTATCGCTTCTCACGTTCCCACTTCATATAATTGTTGTGTGATACACAGGGATGTTTTCCCTCAGTATTGCGCGTACAGCTGTGAGATGTATGCGAAGATGGTGGGCTATTACATGGCTCGCGTCCCACTTCTTCGGCTGTGAACCTCACAATATTATGACGGTTTAAGAAGATGGGCACTATTGCTTCTCGCGTTTCCACTTCTTAACATGTTGTGCAATAAGGCACGGAGGTCCCCCAACCTCCATATTGCGTTTAGAGCTGTGAGAAGTATGTGATGTGGGTGATTATGTGACTGTTGTCCCACTCCGATTATGACCCTTACATTGTTATGGCAGTTGCTGGTGTGTTCCTGGGGATGAGGACTCCTTCGAGACTTTTTTGGCCTTTGGCTGCCGATAAGGCACTCATCCCTTCAGCATGGCGGTGTGGGTATACCGTTCCCCAAAGCTATCTCTAGAGGACGCAGTTCAAAGTTTCCCTTTCGATAGGAAATGTCTCAGGTTACCCATGTAACCATGGTTCCCTGAGAGGGGGAACGAGACATTGTGTCCCCTTGCCATGTTTCAGGCATTCCTGTGCACGTCTCCTTCAGACAAAGAAGCTAATGACGTGTTTTACAGGTGCCCTTTTATACTCGTGGTCGCACCAGTAGCACGTCATAGGCCAATGTCAAGTTCATTGTCGTGTTTCCACATGCACGTCAGACACCGGTCACGCTGAGGGCGTTTCCCATAGTGTCTTCTGGACCAGTGTTTTCCAACCTTTTTTTAGTCGTGGCACCCTTTTAATTTTAACAAACTTGTGGCACCCTATAAAATTAATTGTCACAATATTTGAATTTCTAACTTCGATATGATACTTTGAAAAGTATCGATATTCGGTACAGCAGGGAAGAACTGCAGAATGTGTAATATATATGTACGTATATGTGTGTCAGATATTTTTTATATTATTAATTTTTTTGTCCATGGAGGCAATCGGTAGGCTAATTTCTAATGAGGAGACCAATTTATATGACAGGTTTTAATGTAGGCTTTTATTCATATTTAAACTTGGTAATTATCATTATAACTTAAACTATCTCACAATTTTTTGCTCACTCTGTGTATTATTGATTTTAAAATAAGAACACATAAATAAATTATTAATGATAGCACAAACAAAAAATAAGGACTACAAATTAAATAAATTGCTTTTTATTTTTTCAGGTAGATCTAACAGTAGGGCTATCAAGAGATTTCGTTTTTTTTTTTTTTTACCAATTATCCAAAAAATGTTTAATCCTAGAAAGCTATTATAATCAGAGGACACATGAGCATAACGGTAAGCAGATCAATGAATGAGAGGGCAGCGATACCAGAGTTGCCCATATACCACACATCATGTTACAACACAGTAGGGCTATTGCAAACAGAAACAATACTGTACTACATCAATGTTCCTGTCGGCTCGATTTTCGAGTGGACTTTGCAGTTCCGATTCGCATGAACGGTATACGAGTGGAGCGACTGAGCGGTGCGCACACGCATAGAGCGGGATAATAATAGAGCTTCACACCATGTGAAAGTGAAACCTGAGTGGTGAACTAATTTTTTGGCAGCCGAAATTTCGGTGCATCTCTAACTATTGGCAACATCAGAAATGGATATTATATAATAGATGCTTTTTTGAACATTTTAGCAATTTTAAAAATATTAAAAAAGGATTTTTTTACACAGCACCCCGGTTGGGAAACACTGATCTATGGGACGCAGTTGTCTCGCTCCCCTTCTCAGGGAACCATGGTTACATGGTTAACCTGAGACTATTTCCCTATTGTCCGCGTGCCAGTGATGATCCCTCTGCATGTCAGTGTTGACATGTCTGCCATTGGTTGCCTACTCCTGGTCTATTTGCAACGCTCGTTCCTATTATCTCAGGGAACCAGAGCATTTAACGCAAGTTATTCCCATTCACGCAAAGCGTCATAGGGCATAAGAAAAAGGTAGATGAGCAAGTAACTTCTTGTATGTCAAAAGATCAAGAAAAATTTTATTTCTCAATTGATGACCCCTTTAAAACAAATACATTAACCAGTGCATTTTTAAACATGGTTGTCTATTGGGAAATAGAGCAGAGAGGCAAATGGATTTAACTATTACTGTACATTTCTAGTCAACATGGTTGTTTTAAACTGTACTGATACATAATTATGTTGCTATTATCAATATAATGTATCATTGCAGCCTGTACGTTTATCACTGTAGGATATGTTATTTGGAATCCAAAAAAATAAAGTATACAGAAAATCTTTATACTTTATACTGTAGCCTATACTTAAATTTTTGGACTGATAGTGGTTAATAAAGTCAAATAATATTGTAGCCTTCCAGAGAGTCAGTGGTGGTACTATCATTCAGTAACAACTTGACAGTTCCCTTTCAGTCGGTAACTACAAGTCACGTTGTGACCAACAAATTGGGGATCTCGCTTCGAGAGAACAATCTACTTTGAGTGTAAACTAAATGAGCAAGCAAATTGGAGCAATGATTGCATCCAGCATGCGATGATCACAGCGTGAGCATAAAAAGGCAGCGGTGCAACGCATACCAGGTTTTCACTTCAGAGCCGAGCGACAACATCGTTCTGCTCCATCCAAGTGTCTTCAGTGAGCGATGAGTTCAACGCACTCTTGGAAGCTTCTGGTATTGGTGGACGGCGCTTCAGCGGTGGTCGTCACCCAGAGTTGTCGAACACCCCCAGATTGGGTTGTGCACTTCAGGCTGCACTACCCGATGTTGTGCTGCAAGCGGCCATTTCCCCTGTGCGCCTCAGCACATAAAAGAGCATTTCTCTGACGAGCAATGTCTCTAAAAGAGTACAATAACCAAGTGCATCTTTTTAAAGATGCCATTTCACCCAAGCATTTCTGGATGCGGTCGTTACCTGATGCTGGGTGATGGTCACGATCACTGCCTCACATGTCTGGGCATTAAACACACTGAGGTGGTGTTCGTGGATGAGTCATGTTCCCATTGTGGGAAGATGACCATCTCGGAGCTGTGGGCCAGGCTTCATTTCCTGCAGCGGGGCAGAGCTCTGATGCGTCTGCCGCAATCTAGTGTTCGTCTTGGCGGCAGGTAGTACTTCAGGCAGTAGCACGGGAGGTCTGAGGGTTACAGTGGTGGCAAACCCTTCAGGAAACCAACCCTCGGGGGACCATCACTCATTTAGCGCTTCACAACCAGTAGAGCCACCAAAGGAACGCACTGGGCCCTCTTCAAAGAGCATACCAGCAGTATCCTTCAGTGCTCCTCCCAACAACCGGATGTCGATCACTGCATCGGAGGGAGAGCTCTCTGGAGAAGAAGATTCGGCTGTGCTGCCGCCCTCTGGGATGGTGGCAAGGCCTGAATCGGATCCAGAAATAATGGCTATGCTTTACTGGGCCACCGTAGGGGTAGGGCTCGAGTGGAGGCTTTCATTGTGTCCCGAGCCCTCAAGGTTGCACGTTTGGTTCTCGGGGTGGTCCGCGCTGGTTCTCTGCGCCCCGCCTCGGTGCCTTTCTTCCGGAGGTGCATGAGGAGCTCACCAGGGCATGGAAGGCCACATTTTATGCCCGGGAACCAGTGGAGGCATTACCAGACATAGCTTTGCTCTATCTGTCTGAGCCTTGAGATGACTAGTTAGGACGGACACAAAAGCTTTGGTCCTCAGACCAAATCTTTGGTCTGTTACGGACGGACGGTTTTATAGAGGGGAAGGCTGTCTCCAAGCAGATGATGGCCCACTGGATAGTGGATGCATCACCGTGGCTTATCAGGCACAGGGCGTGCCCTGCCTGTTCAGGTTACTCTACTAGAAGTGTTGCATCCTCCTGGGTGTTGGTTCGTGGCGCCTCGCTGACAGATATTTTTAGGGTTGCGGGCTGGGCGACCCCTAACACGCTCGTTAGATTCTATAGCCTTCTTGTGGAGCTGGTATCCTCCTGTGTTCTCATCTCAAACGGTTAGAGGCACTGAGAGGCCCCGGTTAGTGACGGCTTGCTAAAACTGCTCAAGAGTGTCCGTACTGTTGGCCCTGTCGAGCTCCTCCATCCCCCTCGGCAGCCAGACGTGGCGGAAAGTCCGGCCCAAGGCTCTCTGAGATCTGTGAGAACCGGTAGAGGGCTGGATTCCATATGTAGAGACCTAAATGGATCCCATATGTGTAAAGTCCACGGTAAAGCCTTAAAGCCCGTGTTTCCCCGGCAGACTTCTGCCATTTCCATGAGGGTTACAATCACCTGTAAACGGATGTCATATGTGTAAGTGCTTCCAAAACCTCCTTCGGGAAGGATGGGGCTTCCGTAACATCCCTGTTCCAAGTAGAATGGGTACGTTTTCCTAGTGTTATCCAATCTCACTGAGTGGGGTAGTGCTATGACAACAGTGACTGGTCTTCTTGTTCCGAGCCCCGGCCTACACCAGATAGGGGTGCAGGTGGCTCGCACAGGGCACTGGAAAGGGCAGCACCATGGCGCTTTGGTAGGGATCCCAATTTGTCGGTCACGACATGACTCGTAGTGATCGACTGAAAGGGAACGTCTCGGTTTCGTATGTAACCCTTGTTCCCTGAAGGAGGGAACGGAGATGTCACGTCTTTTTATGCTCACGCTGTGATCAGTGGCAGCTGGATGCAATAATTGCATGCCAATGTGCATTGGCTCGTTTAGTTACACTCAAAGTAGATTGGTCTCTCGAAGCGAGATCCCCAATTTGTCGGTCACAACATGACGTCTCAGTTCCCTCCTTCAGGGAACGAGGGTTACATACGTAATCGAGGTGTTAGCCTTCCCCTGAAGGTAGTTTCCCATTTACTTTATGTAACCACATCAACTGGAACAGACCTCAGGTAGGACAGACATATGAGAGCAACATGTCAACATCATTAGCAATGATAACAGGTTCTGGGTGAATGTTTTCATGTAGATAGTGACAGGAAGTCATCTGCCAGACATCTAAGAAGATGACTCCTTCGATATCTCTGAACATCTCCTGCATTACTGTATTCAACTGCAACACGTGCCAATCACTATGAAAAATATTCTGGAAAAATACAGATCAGAATCAGAAAGAGCTTTTTAGCCAAGTGTGCTTGCTCAAAGAATAATATACCTCCCCTACCATTGAAATAAATGACGATAAACTTTCTATTAGAAATAATGGTTTGCCCAAAAATGATACATTTTGTATCTGTGTTGAAGGCTTAAATTTATATAAGTTCAAGCATTTTAATTGGAATCAAACTCATGATTTTGGCCAAATGCCATGATCTACTGCTTGAGCTTCACCAAAGCACGCATATTTAAGCCCCGGTTGTTCTAGACATTCAGTGTTCAGTAACGCATTACAAGTAACATGAGTCATGTAATCAGATTATATTTTTTCAAGTGATGCATTACTTTCAAATTCGGAGTTACTTTTTAAAATAAGTAATGCAAGTTGACTGACACCTCTCCTGTCCCGTGTTGAGAGAAATCAGGAGTACAGTGCAGAGGCACTTCCTTCAGTCTGAGGCTTATTAATTTGACTTTTTGTGTGAAAGGTTGCCAAAAATAACCTTTGAGCTATTTGTTATTAAAGACAAATAAGCAAGCTCAGCCCAGGTGACAAAAGTAATGCAAAGGTAACTTAATGCATTACTTTCCATAAAAAGTAACTAACTCAGTGACTTAATTTTTATGGAGTAACACAATATTGTAATACTTTACTTTTAAAAGTAACCTTCCCCAACAATGTAGACTTTCATGTATAACAAATACCATAACAAGTACCACATTTTCTTGGTGAAAACAAAGTAGGATTGGAAAGCAAGCACGTGTACCTTTAGGGCTGCAGTGTTTCCAGACTTGATGATGACGGTGGTCTCTGGAGCGCGGCTCAGCAGTGCAACAACAGACTGACGAATTTTGGCCACTTCATACACGTAAAATGTTATCGGGTGATAAACCAGGTGAGCAAAGAATGTGAAGACAATGACTGCATGATGCCCACCAGCAATTTCATCAATATCATTGCTGATATAATGCAGGTCAGTAATAAGCATTTTGTTAAATCGCAAAGGAACACCGTGTGGCCTCCAGTGAATAATGATATTATTTTTCAACTCCACAGCCATCAAGGGTCCACCTGTACGAGGAGTGTGGAGGTCCATTCTTTTTAAATCTAATAAAGATATGTGAAACAAATATTATAATTGTAGCTTGAGCAAGTCTTACAACTTTGGAATGGCAAGTAAGTAAATTATGACAGAATTTTCATTTATGGTGTTGAACTGCCTTTAAGTGGCACTTCAGTAAACAATATTTGCATGAGATATACAGTGGGTATGGAAAGTTTTCAGACCCCCTTAAATTTTTCTCTCTGTGTTATATTGCAGCCATTTGCTAAAATAATTTAAGTTAACTTTTTTTCCTCAATGTACACACAGCACCCATATTGACAGAAAAACACAGAATTGGTGACATTTTTGCAGAGTATTAAAAAAGGAAAAACTGAAATATCACATGGTATAAGTATTCAGACCCTTGAATCAGTATTTAGTAGAAAGCACCCTTCTGATCGAATACAGCCATGAGTCTTTTTGGGAAAAGATGCAACAAGTTTTTCACACCTGGATTTGGGGTTCCTCTGCCATTCCTCCTTGCAGCTCCTCTCCAGTTCTGTCAGGTTGGATGGGAAACGTTGGTGGACAGCCATTGTTAGGTCTCTCCAGAGATGCTCAATTGGGTGTAAGTCAGGGCTCTGGCTGGGCCATCAAGAACAGTCACAGAGTTGTTGTGAAGCAATTCCTTCGTTATTTTAGCTGTGTGCTTAGGGTCCTTGTCTTGTTGGAAGGTAAACCTTCAACCCAGTCTGAGGTCCGAGCACTCTGGAGAAGGTTTTCGTCCAGGATATCCATGTACTTGGCCACATTCATCTTTCCCCCGCAACCAGTCGTCCTGTCCCTGCAGCTGAAAAAACCCCCACAGCATGATGCTGCCACCCCCATGCTTCACTGTTGGGACGGTATTGGACAGGTGATGAGCAGTGCCTGGTTTTCTACACACATACCGCTTAGAATTAAGGACAAAAAGTTCTATCTTGGTCTCATCAGACCAGAGAATTTTATTTCTCACCATCTTGGAGTACTTCAGGTGATTTTTAGCAAACTCCATGCGGGCTTTCATGTGTCTTGAACTGAGGAGAGGCTTCCGTTGGGCCACTCTGCCATAAAGCCCCGGCTGGTGGAGAGCTGCAGTGATGGTTGACTTTCTACAACATTCTCCCATCTCCGACTGCATCTCTGGAGCTCATCCACAGTGATCTTTGGGTTCTTCTTTGCCTCTCTCACCAAGGCGCTTCTCCCCCGATAGCTCAGTTTGGCCGGATGGCCAGCTCAAGGAAGGGTTCTGGTCATCCCAAACGACTTCCATTTAAGGATTATGGAGGCCAAAGTGCTCTTAGGAACCTTAAGTGCAGCAGAATTTTTTTTGTAACCTTGGACAGATCTGTGCCTTGCCACAATTCTGACTCTGAGCTCTTCAGGCAGTTCCTTTGACCTCATGATTTCATTTGCTCTGACATGCACTGTGAGCTGTAAGGTCTGATATAGACAGGTGTGTGGCTTTCCTAATCAAGTCCAATCAGTTTAATCAAACACAGATGGACTCAAATGAAGGTGTAGAACCATATCAAGGATGATCAGAAGAAATGGACAGACCCTGAGTTAAATATATGAGGTCACGCAAAGGGTCTGATATTAGGACCATGTGATATTTCAGTTTTTCTTTTTAATAAATCTGCAAAAAATGTCAACAATTCAGTGTTTTTCTGTCAATATGGGGTGCCGTGTGTCCAGTAATGAGGGAAAAAAATTATCTTAAATGATTTTAGCAAATGGCTGCCATATAACAAAGAGTGAAAAACTTAAGGGGGTCTGAATACTTTCCGTACCCACTGTATATTGTTTTCAGAACCAACTTCATCTGTATAACCCATTTTTGTAATGACAAGTTTAAGATTAAATTCTGAAGAACATTTTTAACGTTCTGCCTGAAAAGTGCACCACTTAAGTTTTCGGTATTTTCATCTCTAATGCCAATATATTCATACATTTTTGGGTTAAGTGCACATATACTTTGTGGGGCCACTGTATGTCAGATCCTTGTTTAATTTATATTATGCATTCATGCTATTGAGTATTAAATTGAATATTGAAAATTGAGTCATACTTGCCTGGCACTTTTCTTTCTAAGTACTCGAACCACTGCCTTGTGGTGGAGTCTCCCATCAAATAGACAATCTTGTTTTTAAGACAATCTCCCATTTGTGCAGAACTGAACTGTCGAGTGTTGCATACAAAAGACTTCCAGACATCTTTCAAATAAAACCCTGCAGGATCCGGTGTCATCATGCCAGACCTGCATTTCTCCATTGTGCCTAAAACAAAGAAACATTCACTTGAAAGGACGGTGTTGTAGCTATGTGATTATTTTGTACACAGTTGAATTTCAGAGGATATCTGTCCTCTGATTAGTGGTTCGTGTATGTTTTGACCATTTCCTTTTTGGAAAACAATTAAGAAATCCATACAGAAATGTAATGCATGTCATATTGCCTACATGAAGAATAATACTACCATATATGTTACCTGTAAGGCCATATGTCATTTTCAAATATGTTAAGTTTATAACATAAATAAAATCCTCATAGTAAAATTGGTACACGTTAATATCTAATTATTTTTCATAAGGAATTATATATAAAACCATGTCAACAATACACATCATATTTATATATGCAAGATGTATACAAAAATCTGCATGCATGTACTGTATGTTAATATGTTTTTTTAATAAATATTTCAAATTCACATCTATCATGTAGCGCGGTTATGATTCGGGCGACCTGAGTTTCTCAAAGGACCTTTCCCATTCCCATCCCCATCTCTCCACCATTTCATATTTTATATACACACAGCAAAATCCCCGGTGTTAAACTTACACTACAGAGTGTTCAAAGTAACACTGAAGCAGTGTTAAAGTTAATGAGATAATTAAAAGATTAATTGAGTGATGATTGACCATTATTGAAGACACCTGATGTTAACAAGCACGATCACCAAAGAAGAAAACCACAACTTTTTAAATCACTATTATAGTGGTCAGTGTTTACTTTAGTTGGGCTCTTGACCCTTTAATATTATATTTTATTGGGCTACAATAACCAAATTATATCTGCCAGACTTTTGACAAGAGCAAAATTCATCGGTGCAATGATAGGTTGGGGGGGGGGGGGGGGGGGGGGGGGGGACATAAAAATCATCACGTAATGACCTGAATAACTGAGTTAGCTTTTCTTTGTTGGTCACAGCAACAATGTGAACAACATAAGATCTGCCATTTTCATATACCTTTAATTTAGACACACAGACATCATGTATCAGCATGAGAATCACAACAACAGTGACCATCAAAAAAGCATGTTGTAGCCAATCTCCAACTCCAACTCCAACTTTATTTATAAAGCACCTAATAAAACAACTAAGTTGACCAAAGTGCTGTACAGTAAGTTCAATTAAAATAATATAATAGCAAATAATAAATAACAAAAAAAAAAACATAAATACACAACAAATTGTTTTTTTACAAGACAGACAGACCCAAAAGGGTAACTGCTGCGACAATACCTCAGCACTCATCCCTGATCAAAGGATGATGAAAAAAAATATTCAGAGATGATAATTGTCGCAAAGACACTGACAAACTGTTCCAAAGCCTTGGAGGGTAGCTACCGCAAATACGCGGTCACCTCTGAACTTTAATTTTGATTGAGGAACATGTAGGAGATTTTGTCCATTAGATCATAATGGTCTCTTTGACTCTTGAACATGAATAAGATCAGCAATGTATGGAGGGGCTATACCATGCAGGGATTTAAAAACAAAAAATTTAAACCTAAAATTAATTCATTAAGGTACTGGTAACCAATGCAACGATCTCAAAACAGGGGTAATGTGGTCATGCTTCCGAGTACCTGTCAGTAGTCTTGTGGCTGAATTTTGAACCATTTGCAATCTGTCCAAAAGTTTTGTTTGAGTACCGTAATAAAGTGAGCTGCAATAATCTAATCGAGAAAAAATTAAAACATGAATAAGCTTCTCCAAGGCTAAGAAAGGCTTGATCTTACTAATCATTCTTAATTGGTTGAAGCTAGCATTGACAATTTAAAGCACTGTCACAGATCACACCCAAATTTTTTACTTGATGTTTCCTAAAAGGGCTTAATGTTAACTTCAGCCATATCGCTCATTTCAGAGGGACCAAATATAATGATCTCTGTTTTCGATTCATTAAGACTCAAAAAGTTAGCAGACATCCAAGACTTCACCTCATCTACACAGGCCAACAAACGCCCCAACCCCATTGTCCCTTGAGCTTAATCCCCCCCTCCCCCCCCCCGTTTTCCCCCCCTCCTCTCAGTAATTTGATTTCCACTCCGGCATGGAAGAATTTGGGCTTTTATAAAGACAAATACAACTGAGTGTCTTCAGCGTAAGAATGAAACGACACACCATATTTATCAAAAATCAATCCTAACGCTAGCATATACAGAGAAAAGAAAAAAGGTGCTAACATAGAGCCTTGCGGGACACCACAAGAATTGGGTGCCAATGCTAATACAAATTCTCCCATGCGGACCGAAAAACTCCTATTTTGAAAATATGACTTTATCCATCTTAAGGCATTTCCACAGATACCGACAGATGTTTCAAGACGAGATATAAGTATTTGATGGTCAATCGTATCAAACGCTGCCGTCAGATCCAAAAGTAAAAGTACAGTAACATTTCCGAGATCAGTCGCAAGAAAAATATTGAAAACTCTCAGCAAATCTGATTCAGTGCTGTGATGTTTTTAAAAACCTGATCGAAACACTTCACAGATCTCATTTGCATCAACAAAAACATCAAAATTAGGTGAAAAAAAATCTACATCTAAACCCTGCATTGTTTCCAGAAAAGTTACATTAAAATCAACTTGAGTATTTGAATTAATTGGTCATACACTACGCTTTACAGAGCAGCCTTTATTTTGCTGATGAGGAAAAGAGACAGTAAAAAGAATGGGATTATGATCAGCTAATACAAAATCATCTATGATAATGTCACTGACTGGTAGACCAAGGGACATAATCAAATCCAGTGTGTGACCATGAGAGTGAGTAGAGCTTTTGACCATTTTTCTGAAAACCTAAAGAGTCTATAAGGTTCAAAAAGTCTTTAGACATAGAGCTTGATGGACAACAGACATGAATATTAAAATCTCCCAACACTAAAACTTTGTCATAATTCAGTACCCCGTCCCCTAAAAAGGAAGACAACTCTGAGATAAAATCCTTATTTGGTCTTGGTGGCCGATAAAGAACAGCACAGAAAACAGGATTCAGCATCTGTATTTCAAAGGCTTGAAGTTCAAAGCTGGAAAAACTTTCCATATTAAGATGGGTACACGTAAAAGAGACCTTGAAGACAGAGGCCAAGCCCCCTCCTCTTCAAGTCTCTTGTGGTGAATTTAGGACATTAAAATTACTTGGAACAAGTTCCCCAAAAATAACCATATCACCAACGTTCAGCCAGGTTTCAGTGATAAATAAAAAGTCTAAGTTCCGAGCTCTGATAAACTTGTTCAGAATAAAGGTCTTATTTTTTTAAAGAACGAACGTTCAGCAAGGCCAACCTGATTTCCAGTTTATACTCCGACGACGTGGCCTGGCACCACTGCGAACCGATCGATACAGGGCGAAGATTCTGCAGGTTAACTCCATTGCATTTCAAGTGTAGAGAACACCGAAAACTCAACAACACAGGCCCTGCTGGCTCAATGGGTAGAATCCACCGCGGCACCGAGCTCACCCAATGCCCACACAGCACAAGGCCACTTCTCCATCTCCAGGGTATTGCCTCTTGCGATCGCGGCAAACTCGGGAGTGATAGTAGATAAGCCTTTAATTTCACAAGTTTACCGTCTCGCTTTCCACTGCGACGCTGTTTCTTCAGCAAGGGGGGCCAAGACTCGTGTTGCAACCATGTAGGGATATTAAGGTGCGATGTGGTCTCTGGAGATGTATTGGAGATGTCCTCATTCTTCTGTAACGTACTCCTCAAAGGAGCTTCTAATGTTTAAAAGTGCACAACAATCATAGATTAGTGCAGATGTAGAGTCGAGTTTTAACCAAGTCACAAATAAGACAATCGACATGATACAAAACAGACTGTGTAACAGAGGCAGATGGCATGCCATGTACATCGACGCCATCTCGGCATTTACTCAAAACTCATTTACAATCAAAACTCATCTATGACTCCCATCATGCATTGTGGCATGAATAAATTATGAGCAGAATTGTCTTTGTAATTTATATTATTCTTATACTATTTTCTTTTATTTTTGCTGTTTTTATGTGACTTTTTAGTAGCTTGTTTTGTGATGTTCAGAGTTGATCTGTTTATCGGAATATACTGTTTGTCACCATTGTTGAGATTCATACACTGATTATTGTTGATGTATGTGTGTGCCTAAATGAAAAACATTCTTTGAAGATTTATTTATTATTATTATTTTTTTGATCAGAACAGCTTGTAAGAAAGCCATCCAAAATTTATAGAAAATACAGAATCTTTCGCTGTGGAGTCACAAGGCTGTTATAATCAATGAAAGAACTTTAACTCAGAGATTAGACTCCAAATGAGCTCAGAGATTCAGGACAAATAATGATTATGTTAGAACACAACCATCACCACTTGATGACTTTCGTGTTTTGCAAAAATCTGGCTGATATAATTCAGTTATAGCATTGAAATAAAATGTAATATTAAAAAGGCAAGGGTCAAGAGCCCAACTAAAATAAACACTAACACTGTAAGCCCGTACAGAATACAGGGCGGTTTGACAAATAAGTTGAAAGAGGCATTACAGTGTCGCTCACGTGAGGAAATTAAATTGTCATGCCACAAACCAATTTGCAAACAATAAACACGATCTCCTTTTTTTCAAACAGGAAACGAGATGGTCAAAATATACACTGACCATATGTAAACATACCAATGGCTGTAGTGTTGGGAAGGACATGTATGATTTTTTGGTCTCCACTAATAGCAACATTTGTTAATTTCCTGTGGAGAAAAAAATAACACATTTTCTATATTTTTTGATTTACAATTATACAACTACTCTGACATTCACTTTGAATCATTACTTTGTAAAAAGTTGCTGCTCAAAAGGATTTAATGGGCTTTCCAAACGTCCGCCTGAGTGATGAACCAGTTTGTCACAGGAAAGTTTCTTCGGTCTCTCACACTGCCACACCGTCCCTGTTCTTATATCCTTATGCTCACAACAGCAGTCTCCTTTCCTCCAACTTCCATCTGCACCCCACTTAAGATTACATTCTACTACTTCACGGATCCTGGTTTTATTGGGTCCTGATCCTTCAAAGTAGCCACTATAGTGACTGCGTGGGAATGAAGACTCCCTGTATTTTTTAAGAATCTGCACAACCTCACTGGAGTGTTCTAGACGTACATGAACTTGTGCCTGACCTTCCCAAGGCAGAAGAAGAGCAACAGAGTAAGTCCCATTACAATGATCCACAACCTCCCCGTACACACTCGCCTTCAAGAGAAATGGAAAAGAATAAATGTAATGCAGAAAACTAATGTCTGTTGGCAAAGACTTTTTAAAGCTTTTAAACCTAAACACAATATGTAATATTTTGTAAATAAAAACAAATCAACAATTAATGCAAGTCTGTACATTCTTTTTTTTCACAAAAATGTGTTTTAAAAATAATATATTATAAAATATACTCACCTTTAGCTCTGTACTGAAAAGTTTTGCTTTGAAAAAGTCTCCTCCATATCTTTTCAGGTTCTTGTTGTGGTCTCTGGCTGTGATAATAACAGAGATAATTTCTCCCACTTTGTAACTCTCTTTGAGTCCCACAATAGAGAAAGTTGAGTGGACTGGACTTGTGCTCTGAATCAGATGAGTGATTTCTTGATCTGGAATAGGCCAGTCCAGAGCCTTCTGTAGTCTTTCCCACTCCTCATCGCTGATTCCCATGTCAACCGCTGATATTATGGATGAATTGTTATTTCGAGGAACTGGTACAGGTCTGGGGGGCTGAAATTGTTTTATATGAATCCCACCATTCCATGCCCACAGAACCTGAGAGAGGATCAGGATATAATTCAGACCAAATTCCTTTTATTTCTATGTGCAAAGGTTTAATGTTCATTGTAGATACAGATACTTTCTGGATTTCTAAGTTATGTAGATCTGTAGGGATTTGGCACAAACTGTGAATGGGTACTAGTCCTTAGTTTGCAAGCCTTAAGTGTCACCTCAGTCAACACTCAAGAATCAGTCTTAGACTTTACTAAAAGTTGCTTTTAGCTTCTTATTAAGAGTGTCCTACTCTTAGAAAAGTCCTACTTGTAACTATGAATTTTTTTACACTTAAGTCGAAGCTTAAGACTATATTTGGAAGAGCATTACTGAGAAGTTTTATACAGTCATGGCCATACAGTCAAGTTTTGGTAGTGACATAAATTTAGTGTTTTGCAAAGTTTGTTGCTTAAGCTGTTGTTGTGTTCATTCACGTTGTTTCTAGATTATTGTGTAGAGCAGGGGTCGGCAACCTTTTCGGTATGACGTGCCATTTTACATTTTTCTGGTTAACCACTGTGCCACCCCCCCCACCCCCCCCCCCCCCCTGCCCCCTCCCCTCGCCTGTATTAATGCATTTGTACCTACACATTTTTAAATGATACGATAAAAAACAATAGGCCTATTTGATTTTCATGCAAATAGTTTCTGAGGATTTTTTCATAACTTGTTTTTTAAACTTTTCAAAAGTTTATTGAATAACAGATATACAGTGTGACCGTACTGAACACCACTGTATGTGTGTGTGTGTGTGTGTGTGTGACAAGGCCAATGCATTAAAACAGTTCAGTTTGATCACTGTTCTATATTAATGCTCAGCTTTAATTGATGCACTCGCACACAGAGATCGTGGTGTGCAAAAAGTAACATTCAGAAGCTCATAAACTTGTTGTCAGCGCTGCCACGCGACTTTTATAAATCAATACTGAATCGCTACATTATATTTCTCAGAAATGAGGGGGGTAAAATCGCTGTTTTTTTAAATAACTAAACTCACTTCATTGTTTGTAGAGAGACACAGACAATTTACACATTCTCTCTCTCTCTCTCTCTCTCTCAAAATGGCCATATCTGAGAAAAAAAATCGAGTAGTTTGCATCACTGGATATAGCTGTCGATCATTTAACATTTATATCATAAAACGTATCGTTAAAAGTTTACTAATATTAAATGATTTGCAGCTTTATCTTACCTCGCTCTCTTTAACGTTAAACTGACGAAGTTAGCGCTCTGCTTCTGTGAACGGATAAGCAAGTTCAGTCATTTGGCCATTGACGAGTTCTGTTTTAGACCGCTTAGGATTTGATCTGAAGTGCCTAGTAGTTGCAGCAGTCCTGCACGCATCCGTAGACTAGCGCAAGTTAATTCTCACACTTTAATAGTATTTATAGCTCCTAACAGGCTGTGTGACTATGATAACTTATTAACTCAAAATGTACATCAGAATGCAGTTTTCCCTACTGCTCGTGTGCCAGCGATTATCCCTCTGCATGTCACTGTTGGTACGTGTGCCGTAGATTGCCGACCCCTGGTGTAGAGTGATCAGATGGATTTTAAATAATTCCTAAAAGCTTCATTGGCCAAAAAAATTAACTTTTCACAAAAAAAAAAAAAAAAAAAAACAGTAAAAAAATCAGTTTTTTATCATAACATGTGAAAGTGTGAATGAGTAGTACTATATAGTGAAATCGCCATCATATTAATTAGATTGTAAGAGCAGACTGATTGCTATAAAAGGAGGGAAGAAGCACTTCCAATCATTGTGTTCTTGTTAGCAATGGTTACCTCCAAAGAAACACGTGCAGCCATCATCACTTTGCATCAAAATGGCCTCACATGCAAGGAAACTGCTACAAAGAATATTGCACGTAAAAGAACCATTTACCAAGAACTTCAAGGAGAGAGGTTGGAATGCAGTGAAGAAGTCTTCAGGACGTCACAGAGTGTCCAGCAACCACCAGGACCCTCTCCTCCTGAGGAGTCAGCTACAGAATCGTGCCACAGGCAGTGCAGAGCTTGCTCAGGAATGGAAACAGGTTGGTGTGAGAGCATCTGCACGCACAGTGAGGCCAAGACTTTTGGACAACGGCCTGATGTCAAGAAGGCCAGCAAAGAAGCCACTTCTCTCCAAGAAAAACATCAAAGACAGACTTAAATTCTGCAGGAAGTACCAGGATTGGAACAGCAGAGACGGGTGCACAGTATTTTCTCTGATAAGCTCCCTTCCGAATGTTTTGGTACATCTGGAAAATCTATTGTTCGGAAAGAAGAAAGTGCACTCTACCATGATGCCTGTGTTTGTCCAACGTGAAGCATTCCCGGACCATCCATGTGTGGGGTTGCTTTTCAACCGAGGGAGTGGGCTCTCTCATAATTCTACCAAAAACACTCCCAGGAATGAAGAATGGTATCAAACGTCCTGCAAGAGCGACTTCTTGCAGGACGTTTGGTGATGATCCGTGCATTTTCCAGCATGATGGAGCACCATGTCACAAAGCAAGAGTGATTGAAGTAGTGGCTCGAAGATCATTACATTGAAATTTTGGATCCGTGGCCAGGCAACTTCCCGGATCTCAATCCCATAGAGAACCTGTGGTCAGTCCTCAAAAGGCGAGTGGACAAGCAGAAGCACACAAATTCTGATCAACTCCGAGAACTAATAAGGCAAGAATGGATCGCAATCAGTCAGGATTTGGCCCAGAAGCTAAAATCCAGCATGCCAGAGCGAATTGCAAAGGTTATGAAGCAAAAGAGTCAACACTGTAAATATTGACTCATCTTTTTTTTTGCAGATAAAAGCCTTTAAAACTTATGATATGCTTATCATTGTTTTTCAGCATACCATAGAAACATGTGGAAAAATAATCTACAAATACTGAAGCAGCAAACTTTGCAAAACACAAAATTGATGTCACTGACAAAACTTTTGGTCATGACTGTACATACATGCATGTGTGGAGCAAAAAGTCATTTAGCATGATTAAACTAGAACTAATGATTATTTTGATGAATCCAAATAGTATTAATTATTAAAGTGAAAGTAATATTTTAATTTTAATCCATTGTCATTATTTCAAAGTTGTCCCTCCACATGTTCATTTGCAGGCTATGAAAACATATGTCAACACTCTGCACAAAAAAAAAAAAAAAAAAGGGTAAATATTAAATTATGTATAAGTAAATAATTACATTAAAGTATTGCATCGGAGTTGGGATGACAGGAAGAGCAATTTATTAACTGCCATTCAAAGATTTTCAACAGCCATATTTAGCCTATTTATTCTTTGAAATTAAGCTTTTATTCAGTACTGGAAAACATGTCCACTACACTATGTTCAGGCAACTTTATAAAAATAAATATGAAACATAAAAATTAATTGATTCTTGCTAAAAACCTATTTATTTTAATATTTAAAACTACACTTACAGCAGTTACACAAATCGGTACTTACATTCAAATTCTGCATTTTGTTTGCTAAATTCAGAATTAGGAATTTAATTGGATGTTAAAATGCATTCTCAATTCAAATTGAGTTGAATGCCACACAACCCTGTTTGATACTTCTTTATTTGTGTAGAAATACAATGCTTATTCATTTGATAATTATTTTAAAGTCAGCTTAAAAATGTCTTACAAACTTACCAAACAGAATGATGTCCAAAGAAAAAAAGCCAGTAGTAATGCATATCGTCTTAACCTGCAGACTGAAATACATCTCAATTTTAAATGTACATATCCTTCAAAACATGAAACCATTGACCCATAACATGACAAATGTAATAAAGTCTATAAGCTCCTGATTACCTGGTGCATTTGATTTCTCCATGGATGGCATGACCATTGCCAAGTCTGATGAAAATGGGCGTACGGCTCTGAAAACGAGGCGTTCCCACAAAGTATATGACATGCAGTTGAATGAACACATATGCTCTTTAGCTTGGCTTTGTTTGATTTCTACATTAGATGAATGTAGATCAGTGAATAAGATATTCTTGCTCCTGGAACTAAAATTCAGCAGTTTTCTGTTTGGCAAAAAAAAAAAAAGCAGAAACACAAAAACAGGAATGTAAACAGCAAAATCTCCAGAGTAAAATCAACTCTGTTCATAGAGCATTTAATCCACACAAACGCAGTTGTTTTCAAAACTGCAGCTTTTTCTGTGTAGTTTAGCAAACGCAGCACCAGTTCACTGAAACCAAACATTTTTGAAAACGCCTGCCAGGGGGAAGATTTTCAAAAACTCCGGTTGCAGTGTTATCGTGTAGACAGCGAAACCAGAGTTTTTGGCTTGTGACGTCGGAGCCTGCACCGTTATCTCCGCCTACTGGAAACTTTTTCAGGCTTCTGATTGGCCAACATGGCTTTACAGTTGAGATTATATCGCCACCTGTTGGCTTGGCATGCTCTTGACAGTGCTTCATGGCATGCGTTTGCATTTTCATGTGGACGGAGAATTTTTTTTAAAACGGAGGGAAAAACTTTTAAAAAATACCCGTGTACATGGCCTTAATAGTGTTAAAATAACACTGAAGCAGAGTTTAAGACAATGAGATAATTAAGTGATTAATTAAGTGCTGATTGAGCATTAGTGATGAACAGCTGCTGTTAACAAGCAGAATCACTGAAGAAAAGAGAAACACAAGAACTACAACTGACTTCAGCCACAGCCTTAGATGAAATCAACTGAAACCAGAAGTACTTAACACAGCAAGCACGCGCTTCACTCCTACTAACCAGGGGTGTATTTCCCAAAAACAACTATGGTCGCAAGTTCCGTCTTTACAATAGAGTTCAATGGAACGAACCACCATAGTTAGCTAACAATGCTTTTGGGAAACACACCCCAGACTGACTTTATCTCTGTCAGATGACTAGAGAAGCTCTTATTGAGAATTAACAGAGGTTTAGATGTTGACGTTTTATTGGTTAAAACGACGTCACCATCATGGAGATCAGTGTTTGCTTTAGTTGGGCTCTTGACACTTTACTTGCTACAGTATTTTAGATCATAATTTTTGAAACATTGAATATGATGTTGTAAAGCAGTGAGCTCAGTGCCATATAGTGAGCAGATAATAGCTGCTTATAGATGGGATTTTGAGCTAGCCTGTATAGACTTTGCATTTCCAAGCTTGTATAAGAACAAAGTACTCCAGTAAACTGTTGTCTCGAATGTTTTTAAAACTGTGTAGTGCATGAAAGCTTTTGATCTACTGTATTATTTAGATTCAAGCAGACATCATTAAGAATCAGCAAATGAATCTCAACAATGGTGGCAATCAACAAAAAGCTTCACGCTGCAGTGCATGCTGGGTACCACCATAGTACAAAACGTGTAGTAAGGAGGGCTTCTGCAACATCTCCAAACTCTGACTCATCAGACTATTCCTGAATGAATGAAAGATACTAATCACAAACTGATCCATGTCTACGAATATCAAGAGATACATTTTAATTTTACCTAAAATTTGTAGGTACAACTGTACAGTTTTCCCAAAATGTAAAATTCTGTCATCAATTACTTGCTGTCATGTTGTTCCAAACTCTTAAGAATTCTGTTTTTAAAAATGCAAATTAAGATTTTTAATGAAACCTGAGAGCTTTCTGTCCCTTCATGAAAGTCCATGCAACAAAATATCTGATGATCCTAAAAGGTTATAAAAGTAATTTAATCCAAGTCTTGTGAGCCGATATGACCGCTTAAAGGGGTCATATGATGTTTTTTTAAAGATCATTATTTTGTGTATTTGGTGTAACAGAATATGTTGACATGCTTTAATGTTCAAAAAACATTATTTTTCAAATACTGTACATTATTGTAGGTCCTCTATGCCCCGCCTCTCTCAAAAACATAGTTTTCAACAAAAGCCCCTCCTTTGACAAGCGCAGTCTGCACTGATTGGCCAGCTGACCCAGTGCATTGCGATTGGCCGAACACCACAACCACTCGTCGGAAATGTAACGCCCCTTACCATAATCGCCAGCATCATCTTTCAAAATAAATGTAAAGACAGCCCAAAAGGGGAACAGAGTCTCGTGACAGACACAGTGATGAAGCTGGTATGTGTTTGCAGTACACAAGCCACGGTTAAGACAGCTGACTCCGACGTGACGTGACGTGACGCTCTCTCTCTCTCTCTCTCTCTCTCTACCTCTCCCTCTCGCACACACGATGCGCAAAACTCCGCATTTGAACAGTCAATAGCAAATACTTAAACTAATTACAAAACAGTAGCTGATTCAGAAGTGTCAGATTGTCATAGCAAAGTCAGAATTACCTCCTCTCCCAGGTTCACGAAACGGTCGTCCATAAAATGCATTGCTGTTCTGTTGTAAGTGATCTTAAAGATTCCTAAATGCATCTACTTTCGGAAGGCCAAATAAAGTGCTTTTGCTTTCGCCTAGAAACACACAGCGTCTCCCTGACATGCTGCTTCAACACTAACTGCGGTTACTGAAACCACGCCTTCTTTCTTTGCGTGAACATTTGGGCCGCATTATGCAAATTTTCCACATAGTGAGGTAGACATGTGGGGGCGTGTTAGAACGAGGTATTTTAGGGGGCCGTGGCAGAGTCTTAACTTTGATAAAGAATATCTCTTTGGTTTTGAGACTTTAGTCTTTGCAACTTCAGGGATCTTATCTATGCACAATCAGCTTGTAACACTCCAAAGAGAAAGGACAACTTGAAATCGCATCATATGACCCCTTTAATACATGAAATACAAATAATACAAAAAAATATATAATTTTATTGAGACACAAATGTTACGTTCCCCTCATTTGTCTAGACGTGAACAAAAAATAAATAAAAAATGGAAAAAGCGAAGGTGGGAAGACACTTCAATCCTCTTTCCCAGAGTGAAGACAAGACCAGTTTAATGTTACAAATAAAAAGTGTTTTATTTACACAAATTAATAAGATAAATGGGAGCAAATGACTCAGGGGAGAGCAAGGCCTAAAACAACAAACAAAACATTTCACTAACTAATTTAGGGAAGAGTACAAACTAACCTGAAAGTAAAGAAAACAAAATAAACAACAAACTTCCCTCGCTCCCTCCCTCGAAATAAATCCATTTTCCAAAGCAATCTAATCACTCACAGTTGAGGAAATATTAAGACACGGAAAAATACACTCACACCCATCCTCCAGAGGGAGAGAGAGAGAAAGGGACGGAGGGAGAGAGAGAGAAAAACACCACATGCAAAAACACAGAACACAGGGCATTCAACCACGCCCCCTATTTTATAAACCACAGTAAAATAAATTTAAGGAAAACAATAATAATATTAATACATCCGGGAACATAACACAAAGATAATATTCATATACAGTGGGTACGGAAAGTATTCAGACCCCCTTACATTTTTCACTCTTTGTTATATTGCAGCCATTTGCTAAAATTTTTTTAAGTTATTTTTTTTTCCTCATTAAGGTACACACAGCACCCCATATTGACAGAAAAACACAGAATTTGACATTTTTGCAATTTATTAAAAAAGAAAAACTAAAATATATCACATGGTCCTAAGTATTCAGACCCTTTTGCTGTGACACTCATATATTTAACTCGGTAACTCAGTTGCTGTCCATTTCTCTGATCATCCTTGAGATGGTTCTACACCTTCATTTGAGTCCAGCTGTGTTTGATTATACTGATTGGACTTGATTAGGAAAGCCACACACCTGTCTATATAAGACCTTACAGCTCACAGTGCATGTCAGAGCAAATGAGAATCATGAGGTCAAAGGAACTGCCTGAAAAGCTCAGAGACAGAATTGTGGCAAGGCAAATCTGTCCAAGGTTACAAAAAAAATTTCTGCTGCACTTAAGGTTTTTAAGAGCACAGTGGCCTCCATAATCCGTAAATGGAAGACGTTTGGGACGACCAAAACCCTACCTAGAGCTGGCCGTCCGGCCAAACTTTTCAGCTGCAGGGACAGGACGACTGGTTGCAATCGAGGGAAAGATGAATGCGGCCAAGTACAGGGATATCCTGGACGAAAACCTTCTCCAGAGTGCTCATGATCTCAGACTGGGCCGAAGGTTTACCTTCCTACAAGACAATGACCCTAAGCACACAGTTAAATAACGAAGGAGTGGCTTCACAACTTGTGACTGTTCTTGAATGGCCCAGCCAGAGCCCTGACTTAAACCCAACTGAGCATCTCTGGAGAGACCTAAAAAATGGCTGTCCACCAACGGTTACCATCCAACTCAGACGGAGAGGATCTGCAAGGAGGAATGGCAGAGGATCCCCGAATCCAGGTGTGAAAAACTTGTTGCATTTTTCCCAAAAAGACTCATGGCTGTATTATATCAAAAGTGTGCTTCTACTAAATACTGAGCAATGTGTATACTTATGACCATGTGATATTTCAGTTTTTTTTCTTTTTTAATAAATCTGCAAAAATTGTCAACAATTCTGTCTTTTTCTGTCAATATGGGGTGCTGTGACAACATTAATGAGGAAAAAAAATTAACAAAAGATTTTAGCAAATGGCTGCAATATAAAAAAGAGTGAAAATGTAAGGGGGTCTGAATCTTTCCGTACCCACTGTATATATATATATATATATACACACACATACACCTTCACCTCTGCGTAGTGGCAGCTGGCTGTTAAAGTTTAAATGATGTGCATGCGCAGTTTGCACGCTAGTGTCGAGTAGAGTTCTCCCGCCAACACTGCGCTTCTCTCTCATAAACGACACTCCATGTCAAAAATATCATGTAGACTGACACTCTTGAAGGTAAGCAGGATCTGGTTATGAAAATCTCAATCAAACTGAGCAAAAGGGTTTCTGTAGCAAAACAAGTAGGCTGCTGTAGGCTATTTAAGCAAGTGTACTGAAGTTTAAAAATAGTGCAAATAGACGCAGTATATAATAGTATACAGTATTTAGTAGGCTATACAATAAACACATTTAAAATGTATTAACAAACGTAATATTGGACATCACTTAAAACTGAATCCTTTATTTATACAAATGCTTTAGTATATTAGACAATACATAAAAATAAATTTACTTTCCGCCCCCCCTCCCTTTTTTTATTGAGTGGAAAGTACAAACATAATTATTGAGACAGCAGACATGAAGACAGTCCACATTTTCTTTTTTCTTGTTTTAAATTTTTACAACAAAGAAACCAACAGAAGAAAACCTCCCACAAACCTCCCTCTGGAGGAGGAAACACGATCATTCAAAACTTCAAATAAATTAAATCAGCAGGCAAAGTTTGAAGTGAGTGAAAATGTGTTATAAAAGCCTGCCATGTATCATGAAAAGAACCATAACTGGCATACCGATAGCATCTTATCTTTTCCAACTTCAAAAAGTGCATGGTATCCACAAGCCACTGTGAGATGGTGGTTTGTTAGACTTCCAAAGAAATAAAATCCATCGTCTAGCCAATAAAGAAGTGAAGACAAAGCACATCTAATGTTTAGATGTAAACTGAGTCCAAACTCTAGGAACCCTAAAGATTGCAGTAGTATGGCAGACATCAACTTTGGTTTGAAATATTTTGGACATAGTCTCAAAATAATTGTTCCAATAGTTACAAAGTACTGGACAGAAGAAAAGTCAGTAAGCTGACAATAAGTCCTACACTCTTAAAAATAAAGGTGCTTTTCAAAAGGTTATTCAAACAATGCCATAGAAGAACCATTTTTGGCTCCACAAAGAAGCATTCAGTCAAAGGTTCTTTAAAGAACCATCTCTTTCTTACCTTTTTATAATCTGAAGAACCTTCTTTCACCACAAAGAAGCTTTTGTGAAACAGAAAGGTTCTTCAGATGTTAAAGGTTCTTTATGGAACCATTTAGACAAAAAGGTTCTTCTATAGCATCGTGAAGCACCTTTATTTTTAAGAGTGTAGAAATAAGTGCCTTTTCAGAAGTGTTAATCACAAGAAAATCCTCCCATACCAACTTAGGTGGTAAGCAAGGAAAGTTTGAAAGTAAAGAAACAAACCAGTGCCTGGCCTGAAAATAGCGGAAGAGGTGGAACGGTGGCAGTTCAAATTCAGAGGACAACACTGCATAACTACAGAAGGTATCGTCCTTATATAAGTCTCTGAAATATCTTAATCCTTTGTTACGCCAAATCAGAAAAACAGGGTCAGTAATTGATGGGGGAAATGAGTGATTCATAAATAATGGCATTAAGGAAGAGGCAGAGATAAACTTAAAATATCGCCTAAACTGAGACCATATCCGAAAGGTAGAAATGACCACTAAATTATCAGTGAAGCTAGAGGGATTAACAGGTAAGGGGGCAGTAAGTAGGGCCCGTAAAGAAGTGGAAAGACATGATTTAGTCTCCAACCTACACCAGGGAGCATTAGACAAATTAAACCAATACATTATCTTATGAATATTAGTGGACCAGAAATAGAACTTAAAGTTAGGTAAAGATAGCCCACCACTAAGTTTACAATTTTGGAGTAATACTTTACGAATTCTGGGCACTTTACCATTCCACAGGAAATGAGTAACAATTTGGTCAATGGATTTAAAAAAAACTATTGGGCAAAAATAAAGTAATACACTGAAATAAAAATAAACTTGGGGAGGACATTAATTTTCACAATGTTAATTCTTCCAATTAAGCATACTGGAAGATTGTGCCTCCTTTGAAAGTCAGATTTAGGGGTGTAAAAAAGGGGTGTAGTTGGCAGAAAAGAGAGATGATAAAGATCTGGTGACATTAATCCCAAGATATTTAAACCCAGACCTACTCAGCCTAAATGGAACATAAATTGACTTTTTTAAAGCAATACTGAATTTAAAATGCACATTTAAGTTAAACTTAGATACAATTTCAAAGTGCACAGAGCACATGCAGAAAATACAATTGTACACATCAAAATAAATTAAAAAAATGTTATCCACATGTTTGAACATTTACTTTATCATATATGTCTCCAACAAACAATGGAATTCTGTGCATATCTATTCACATATATTAACTATGGTTTTATATATATGTATTCATATATGGCCAAATATCAGATTTCTGTATGGGGCAGTATGAATAATTATTTTCACCACTGCAGAAAGAAAAAAGAAACGTGCAGCAAACACACAAATTATTTTATTAACGCTGTTAATTCACAGTATACGGCAGAAGGCTACTTTCTCGAAAAACAACAAATATTACCCAGAATGCATTGTTTTCTATGGGATTTTACTGTTTTAATGAAGAAAAAGAAAAAACAAAAACGGTATGTTACTGTCAGAATGTGGCCATTCTCCCTCACTCAGTTCCTCGCTCTCTATACAAAAACAGGGACAAAAAAGTACAGTATACAGAAGACAAAGGTATTTCCCCCTTCAGTATTCCCTTTTAAGTCACAGAGAACGTGCACTTAGAATCACTCACAGATTTAGAAGGGCAACAATACCTTCTCAATAGTCTCAGACTGGATGATTACTCAACAGCTCCTGCTGATACTCAATTAACAACTGCTAAAGCACAATACTCTCTCTTAGCACAAAGGCCAGCACAAAAATTCAGTCTGCATCAGGGGAGAAGTGCGTCTCTTCCAGCCAACTCTGAACTGCTTCAATATACTCTTGGATCTCAGGCATGCTCCCACAAACGAGCTACACGTGGAATTGATTTGACATGAGAGAGAGAGAGAGAGAGAGAGAGAGAGAGAGAGGGTGTGTGTTTGTGAGAGAGAGAGAGGGAGCAAGAAGGGCCTTTTATGCCATCAAAAAATCTATCCAAATTGAAATACCAATTAGAATCTGGCTCAAAATATTTCAATCAGTCATAGAACCTATTGCATTATATGGCAGTGAAGTGTGGGGTCCTCTCCTAAATCACGAATTCGAAAAATGGGACAAAAATCCGATTGAAGCCCTGCATGCTGAGTTCTGTAAGAGTATCCTCAGAGTACAGAGGAACACACCGAACAACGCATGTAGGGCAGAATTAGGCCAATACCCTCTATTACGCCACATTGAGAATAGAGCCATCAAATTTTGGATACACCTAAAATTGAATAACCCCAACTCTTATAATTTTAAAGCCCTTAAAAACCATGAAGTGAACCCTGATAAAAGTCCCCTGATTCAGATGGTCCTGAAGCTGCACAAACAGACTAACATGACTAACAACATCCAGCATCAGGACTCTGAAATATTCATCCACAAAATTCGGCCCAACCAAATTATAAAAGCACAAAAAGAAATTTATCTAACCTATTGGACTGAAACAACAGAATTTTGTTTTTATTTGGCCCTAAATAGAGATTACACAACTGCAGAATATCTGAGTACAGTGCAAGACTGTAAATGAAGAAGACAGATGACGAGGTACAGACTGAGCAGCCATACTCTGACTATAGAGACGGGCAGATATCCACAGCACTGGCTGCCCAGAGACAGCCGCATCTGCCCTCACTGTACTCACAGAGCAACACCTCCTCACCAGCTGCCCCAACTATCAAGACATTACAAACACATCTTATCCCAAATTTGAAATACTTTACCCCGACTTTAAAATGTTAAACAAGAAAACACAACTTCAATATTTATTAGGTGAAAAACAAGATTTTATCTTACTAGCAGCAAGATACATTGATGCCTGTCACAAAAAGAGGTAGGAGTCAACAATCATGGTGATGCGCCCACCCCACACAACACGCACGACCCACAACACGCACAACACACACACACACTCTCTCACACAAGCACGCACACACACACACACAAACACGCACACGCACACACACACACACACATAAACACGCACACAAACACCACATACACACTGAATTTTAAATTGTTTGTAGAATTCTACGATTCTAAAATGTTAATTTGTTTTACTTTTTTAAATGTATATACATACACGTTTTTGTTGCATATATATCTGTTCTAGATTCAATGTAAACACTATTGCTTTGGCAATACAAAATGTATTTTTGTCATGCCAATTAAGCTATTTGAATTGAATTGAATTGAATTGAGAGGGAGAGAGCGTCAGAGAGAGCGGAAGCTGGAGAGGGAGAGAGAAGAAGAGCGATAGAGATGGAAGCAGGAAGATGGAGTGAGAGGGAGAGGGGGAGAGGGAAGAGAGAGAGAGTAGAGAGATAGGGTAAGCAGAAGAGGGAGGTGAGAGGGAAGAGGGAGAGAGAGAGAGAGAGAGGGAAGCAGGAAGAGGGAGGGAGAGAGAGAGAGAGAGAAAAGAAAGAGAGGGGAGAGAGAGCGGGAAGCGTAAGAGGGATTTAGCTGTCGCTCACGCGCTGAAGATAGAGAATCACCGTCCTATTTCGGGCTCTTTGCTGAGGATAGCTATAGGTCATGGCATGACGCGTTTCGTATAATAGCTGGATCTGATATTGACTGGTCCGGCCTACTTTGCTATTTGGCTCGGTCTCCTCTCTCGCGCTCTCTCTCGATAGTTCCTCCTTCCCCTGCTGTCTCATTTCATCTTGCTCTCTCCTCTCTTTCCTCCTTCCTCTCTCTTTCGCTTGCCCGCTCTCTGCTCGCTCTCTCTCTGCTCTCTCTTCCTCCTTCCCCTTTCGTTCTCTCTCTCTCTCTCTCTATTTCTCCTGCCCGCCTTCTTTCTTCTGTCTCTCTCTCTCTCTCTCTCTCTCATCTCTCTCTCTCGATCTCTAATCGTTGCCTCCGTCCCCTTGCTTTTCCGCGTTCTCTCCTCTCTCCTCTCTCGCTCGGCGCTCTCTTTCCTCCTTTCCTCTGGCCTGTCTCGTGCGTTTCCTCGTTCGGCGCGATGCGCGCCTCTCGCCTCGCGCGCCGCGCGTTCCTCCTCCTCTGTCTTGCCCCCCCCTCTTTCCTGGCTCGCCTCTCGCTCTCGTGGGTTCTCTGTGGCTCCGCCGCGTTTTTCTGTCTCTTTCGCCTGGCGGGTCGCGCGCTCTGCTCGCTCGCGCGCTTGCCGCCTTGCTCTCGCTCTCTCGCTCTTGCCGCCCGTCCGCTGTTGTCCCCAGATAGAGAGAGAGGGCAGGTCCCCTTGGTACACACTCCACAATTCCCTCAGCGGCTTCTAAGTGATCATAGGCTTGGCCATTCCAGTTCATCCCATTCCAAGTGTCTGCAGATTTTTGGTCATTCTTATTAAATAATGCGTACATACCGAGAAAATGAAGATGGAGGGTAAGTTCCGCGTGAGGACAGTAGAAAAGAACTGGAAACGCAGCCAGGGAGTGAAGAAGGTTTTGATTTGAAAAAAATCGTCCCGGGTTACTTATGTAACCATGGTTCCCTGAGTAGGGAACGAGACACTGCGTCCTCTAGGTGTCGCTATGGGGAACGCCTCGTCGTGACCCGTGTCCAAAGCATACATTGAAAAAACACCAACAAAACGTTGGCCAGCGGCAGTCATGACGTCACTACTGGTGCGACTAGAGTATAAATCGGCACCGGGAGCTACACATCATACACTTCTTCGTCTTCACACAAAAATCTTGCGTCCGCAGCATCAAGAAAAACCTAGAGTACGCAGTGTCCTCGTTCCCTACTCAGGGAAACCATGGTGACAAGATACCCCGAGACGTTCTTTCAATGGAAAAGTCGAACTTGAGCGTCCTCTAGGGGTCGCGTATGGGTAAAGTATAACCAAGCCACCCATGCTGAGGGAGTGCAATCCAAAACCATTGCCGCACTAAGCCCAACTCTGCCATATTGCTATGGGAACAGTCGCCCCGGACTTAGACGGCTGTCTTGACGTTACTCCCTACGTCCACGGCCTAGTCACATACCCCAAAAAATACTTACCTGTTAGGGCCAGACTCTTGGGCCCGGGGTAGAGCTCAATGCTTGGAATCAGAAATAGATTCCTTTAGGGGAATACGACCAAGAGCCTAGAATCATACTAGTCTTGGCCTTTCACACAGGGGCTACCGCACGTTCCCTTTGTATGTGCTGAAGGAACTGTCTCAAGACAGACCCTTAGTAGCAACACCCTGTTAAGGAGGTATCCAGAGGATACATAGGAGGAGTGTTGCCCAAGGCGGAACAGGGGTTTTAAACCACTCAAAAAGAGCAAGAAGTCTTGCGCGTAGCTCTTACCATACAGGATTTTAGAAAATTTGGCAAAGCATAACGTGCGCACTTACCAGCTATGTGTATTTTAGAAAGTGTGCAAAGCATAACTTGCACACTTACCATTTATGTGGATTTTAGAAAAGTGGGCACAGCATAACGTGCACACTTGAATACCGTTTCAGGGGTTTCCGTGGTACCCACTGAAGAGCAGCAGCCCAAGATAAAACTAGCGTATCCCCAGCGCTTATCTACACTATAATGCTGGCGTGGCTAGCAGTAAATCTTACTTATGGGGGAAGCAACATCCCACTCGTCATGGGAGCTAGTCAGTGATTCACTGAGTGAGGCACCCTCAGTCTCAATCCGATATGGCTCGCCCTATCGCATGTTCCAAAGCTTGGAACAGCTAATCACTAGTTACCTTGTCTGTGGGAGCAACGCACCTAGTTCTCAGTCGAGAAGGGGGTTCGACCTACAGCATGTTCCAATGCTGTAACGGCTAGCAGTAGTTTACCTTGGCTGAGGGAGCACAAACCCAGCTCTCAACGAGAGGGGGCTCGACCTGCAGCATGATTATAAAATCAGAGGGGTAAGCAACTGCAAGCTAGCCAAACACTCAGCGCATCAGGGAGGCAGAGGAAAGGCCTAATTAACCTGATGCTGCTGGATCCAGGCGCTCTAGAGAAACAGAGAACTCAAACTTCTCAAGTGAGAGGAGAACTCCGAATTCAGAGGAATAATGTTGCTCAATCCAGGTAACCCTTTGATAAAAGGGGAACACTGCTAAACACTACCACGAGAACACCCCATGGATCGAGGAATCCAACTCCTCAGAGAGAATTAACGCTCAAAAGAAAACACCATACTCACAATAACACCTCAATGTGAGTGGGGTGATGCTTCAAGAGGGGATTTCCTGGTGATCGGGAAGCCCCTCAGGTTGACCCAGATACGGTAGACCAGTCAGGTTAGCATGAAAGCGTAACCCCAGCCCGTACGTCCAGGAAATTTTTGCAGTGATGCGCCGGGGGCCTGATGAACACCAAGGCTCCCGCAGAAGCCTGTGTTATGCATGATCCAGGAAGTATGAAGCCGAACCAGCTTTACTTACCTTCTGGACATATATATCGACAAGTGAAATAAACACAGCAAGTCGAGCACCCGAGATAACCGCCGTTGCGGAACCCATCAGCGGGGGTTCCCCATCAAGTAACTACCCCTAGAAAAGGGACAGAAACCCACAGGTCCCTGGAAACACTGCTAGAAGAACTAAGAGTTGGTACATACATCTAATTTATATATATACACATCAGATTTAACATGATCGCCAACCCACCATGGTTCCTGCGTCGGAGCCTGTCCAAGATCCCCTAGACTGGATCATCAGTACATGGTCACTATTAAGCCGTAGAAACCAACCAAAACCTACTAGGTCCGCATAGGCGAAAACACAGAAATTCCCCCCACCTAACCTCGGTCTGGTGGAGAGATGGTGGTTACAGGGGATTTAGGAAGGTGTAGGGCAGATGTAAGACCCCCGGAGGAAATGAGTAGATACTGAGGTATCGCTCTGATCCGTACAAAAGCACTGACGCCTTGTCTGGAACACATCCCTTAGGTGTTTTACTCACCTTCCTTTGAAACCTGGAACCTGCATCCTTCCTCCTCACCCCAACCCACCCACGTGCGGGGGAGGAGCATGAGCCGCGACACTAGCCTTCTGTGCCAGTCTCTGATCCTCAAACTGAGACGGGCTAGGACCCCTGGGTTGTTCGGGCTCAGACCTGGACTTCTATCCCGGTCCTTCAGCCGGTCAGCCTGATATGCTTGAAGCATCACCATTGTGTGCAATGAAGCGACAGCCCGACCAGCTGCTGCTGCGTATGCCATGGTATCCGAGCGAGATGTCAAGGAAGGGAGTCTTAGAGGACGTCTCACCCATAGAGAGATAGCTGACCAGCGTCTCTCTATAGGGCCATCTTCTCATAACCGCTTTTGCGCATCGCCTCGATGTTGGCATAACGCGTATGCTGGAATCGATGGATGCGTGAAAAAAAACGGCCTCTTCCATTCCTTCTCAATCTTTATATGAAAAAACAGGAAGAAAGGAAGGCTCACCTGAGCTGGAGGGTTTATGGCCAGAAAAATAACGTTCATCGAGATATTTCGCGACGTCACTTCTTCACCCGCTTCACGGCCAGTAAAGCCTCGCCGTGGCATCACGACCTCATTCCCAAGAGCTCACATACGCATGAGCAATGGCCCCTGAATCTGACAATTTTAATGAAATAACATCATCCTCCAGCGGCTCAATCTCGTGCACAGCCGACGATCGTGAAAGGGAAACCCCCCTTCAAACTTATTGACCAGATCCACCTGCGATCCCCACGAGCTCATTCCTTTCCGTGCCTCAGCAGCGGCGGGTCCTGAATCGGTGGAAGCAGATGACTGCTTTCCTCGAAAAGAGAGACAAACGAGAGCGGAGCTTTTTTTTTTTTTTTTTTTTGGAAAAAACGCTCGCAGTGCACGCCGATTGCCCCCTCGGAGACATCGCGTGCGTGCTCTTTGCCCAAACAAAACAACGCATAGATTGTGTGTCATCAGATGTTAAACAACGTCAACACGGATGCACACATCCTTAAATGCTTTGCTAGATTGCTCCGCCAAATGAAGAATACGATCGCTCATTCCCCAGAAATGCCACGCTTCCAAACCACCGTCATGAGACGAAGAATGATGATTGTTAGCTCCCGTCGCCGATTTAGACTCTAGGTTCGCGCACGCGTAAAAAACAAAACAAAGTGACGTCATGGCTGTTGCCGGCCAACGTGTTGTTGGTGTTTTTTTGAATGTATGCTTCAGACACGAGTCACGATGAGGTTTTCCCCATAGCGACCCCTAGAGGACGCAGTTCGAAGTTCCCATGAAAGGGAAACTTTTATTTCATAGTTAGCATTTAATGAAGATCTTTACATATTTTTTATACAGTCTTCAAATTTGTAAAAAGATAAAACCAACTAATCACTATCAACAGCTCAAAGAACATTTCCAACAGACCATTTATCAACAAAAGCCTGTAAATTATTTGTTAATTTATAATAGACATACACAATTCTATGGCGAGCTTGTAGCAATCCCAGAAAAAAACCATAAACATCTTTTGACCCTTTATTCTGAATTTTATGTTTTTTGGAATGCCATATAGACAGTTTAGACACTCCAAAAACAAAATTAATCAACACATGTTTTTGTTTTTCTTAACAGAATACATTGGTTAAAAAAAACAAAAAAAAAAACAAATATCCCCAGTTTGAACACCACTGTTCCAATAAAATAAATAACACTCTCAATCTACCACAACCACAACACAAATGCACCAAAGTTTCATTTTGAATAGAAAACGTACAATCCACTCCTTGACTAGAATCTAAATGGGCTGCATGTTTATTAACTATTCTCCACTGAAGATCCCCTGTCTGTTTATCAGTAGTTAACTTATAACTTATGATCGCCAACATCCTTTCACTGACTGATCAGGACCAAAAATGTCAAACCACTTTTATGTTTTCATTCCTTCAAAACATCTCCTATGGAGTACTTTCACACACAGAATATAAGCCTCCTTCTTACCCAACTCTTCAAAGGAACCCAATTGTAAAGTTGTAAACGAAAGAAATCCATTTTCCAAAGCAATCCAATCACTCACAGTTGAGGAAATATTAAGACATGGAAAAATACAACACCCAAGCACACCAAAAGATCACACCAAGAGTCAGCCAACATATAACACACAAACCCATCCTCCATAGGGGCGATAGAGGAGAGAGGTAGGTGAGATAAGGATAGAGAGAGAGGGAGGAAAGAAGGGAGGGAGGGAGAGAGAGAAAAAAACACACCGTATGCAAAAACACAGAACACAGGGCATTTAAACATGCCTCCTATTTTATAAACCACAGTAAAATAAATTGAAGGAAAATAATAATAATATTAATATGTCTGGGGACGTAACACAAATATAACACATATATGTATATTTATAAGGCTACTTTCTCGAAAAATAACAAATATTACCTCCAAAAAAAAAACAAAAAAAAAAAAACAGAATTAGCATTGTCTTCTACGGGATTTTACTGCTTTAATGAAGAAAAAAAAACTAAAACAAAAAACAACGGTATGTTACTGTCAGAATGTGGCCATTTTTTACATCTTTTTTTATTTAATTTTTTTTAATTAAATTTTTTTTTACTTTATTTAAGAATGAAAGAAAATCATCCAGGTGGTGCAAAGACCACGCAAAGTATGGCATCTTCACGGACAGACTCACAAAATGGATGCTGTTTTCATACAAAATTAACCAGTATAAAGAACTGCTGGTTAAAAGTTGTGTTTGTACAGTGTACCTTTAAACCTATTGCTGTTTATTATTAATTATTCTTTAATTCTGAAGTACTGCATGACAGAAGACTGAACTGTTGCATTAATAGAGCTTTATTTTCTGCCATTAAAACATGAACAATGAGACTAAAGGCTAAAACACTGTAACACAAACAAACTATATTAATACACATATAAATACAAAATTATGTTGGAATTTTATAGGACAATACCTAGTAAACCTAAATAATTGTACTTTCTTATTTCTCCTGTAAATGTAATACTCTTACTGTCTTGGGTTTATCTATGTTGCAGTGGTGTGTGCATTAAACATCATGGTACTGTTACTAATCCTGCCAAAAATGTATAGTCACTGTACTATCTGCCAAACCAACTGGGCATCTTCCTGGAAAATCTTGACATGCTGCTGCCGCTCTCCCTTCATGCTCACCACTGAGACTCTCCTCTTGTTCACTGCAACCTCCACTCTCTCCCCCCTATACGCTTCCCCTCTGTGTCCACTGCATCCCTCCCTGTCATTAGAACCTCTTATTTTCTCTTGATGTCAGTGAAGTACTGCCACTCTCTTCTCCACCTTAATATCCTGCCACTTCCAGGCCAGCACATGCAACAACCTCCAGCCCATTACTTACAGATGTTCTCCAGTGCTGGGTAGATGACTTACACATTATAGTCTGCTACTGATTACAAATTACATGACACAAATTTGAGTTAGTAACATAATCTGGATTACACATATCAGTTAATTTAGTCTGACTACTTTCTGATTAGTTTTTATTTATGTGACCTGTCAATGCGAAAAAACTAGGGATGCACCGAAATGAAAATTCTAGATGCACTTAACCGAAAACCGAAACCGAAAATGCTTTATATTGTTTAATAAAATAATAAATAAGTATTACAAAGTAATATTTTTAAGACTTTTTAAGTTAACTAAATCTTTTTAATGATACTGAATAAAAAAAATAAAAAAACACAGGCCAATAAAATAATCACACTTTTATTGAAAGTAACACAATAAAATGCAGTTTCTATTGCATAGTATAGTGTTTCTATTGCAGTGTTGAGAAATAGTAATTTTTCAAATTGCCCCCCTTCTAATATTTCTGTTTCCAAGAACTCTTACTACCAAATAAACAAAAACCATTAACACCTCAGACACCCAGAACTCACAACTTTATCTTCTCTATTCTATCCTCCCTCTTCACACTTCTTCTCTGACTGCTGATGTCAGAGTGTAATGTGTCCTCCACCCACACACATTACACTCTTCTCTTACTTCTCTCTCCACATGAAGAACAAGGTCTCCAAAGTTCTCTGTGCCAACCGTCCTACAACCAGTCCATTAGACCCGGTCCCCTATCACCTACTTGGGTAACTCCACAGAACACCAAAACCAACACTCAGTCCTACAGCAGAGGAAAACTACAAACCAGTCTTCTGTCAAAAAAAAAAAAACCTTGACAAAGTTTTGGTCAATCAGCTGACTGCTTTTCTCTCACAGAATGACCTACTTTCCCAGTCTGGCTTCAAAAGCAGACTCCCTGCGAAGTGATTGGTTCTCTTCTCCACTTACACTGGGCACAACCATAAAGGTACATGGCTTCATGTACTAGACACTACACAGCTCTAGCTGTCGTTTCAACCTAATGTCTCAGCTCTGTCTGCCTTTCAGACATCTCACCTTCAGTGAGGGAGCTTGATCTCCAACTCAGCTTTGAAAGCCATTGTGACTAGCCTTCTGCAAATGATCCAGAACATGGCAGCATGTCTGATCATCAACCAACCTAAGAGAACCCATGTCACACCGCCTCCCAATCTCATTCCACCAAGTCCCAGCTGTGGCCAGAATCATATTTAAGGTTTTGATGCTGACTTTTAGGGCTGCCACTGGAAGTGTACCTCTCTACCTCAATAACAAGTGTATGCTAACCCCTGCCTTCTTAAGCCGTACGGCTGACTTATCTAATCTGCGGCCTGTTATCCTCAACTATCGTGACTGTTGAGACAAAATGCAATGCCATCAAGTTAGCATTTTTAAGCATTCGCTCACTAAAAAATAAATAATTTCTAATCAATGACTTAATAACCACAAACAACCTGGATTTTATGTTTCTAAATGAAACATGGCTAGAAGACAGCTGCAGTGCAACAGTCCTCAATGAAACAGCCCCTCCTAACTTCACTTTCATGAGTGTTTGCAGGACTGTTAGGAGAGGTGGAGGTGTAGCTGCTCTATTTAAAGATGTCTATCAATGCAAGCAAGTGTCATTTGGTCAGTACTTGTCTTTTGAATATCTAGGGATTGTGTTGAAAGGTGCTCCACGCATTCTGTTTATCATTATTTACAGGCCTCCAAAAAACTCTCCAGCCTTTGTTGAAGAGTTCACAGAAATGCTATCAATGATTTCCTCAGAGTTTGACTGTTTTGCTATTGCAGGGGATTTTAAAATTCACATAGATAATGCAGAAAACAAAAAAACAAAATAAATTATAACTGTTTTAAACAATTTGTTCTGATTCAGCATGTGCATGGACCCACACACAATCGTGGACATACTCTAGATTTACTCATCAGTAGAGGTCTAAACATTTCATCCATTGTTATTAAGGACGTAGCACTATCTGATCACTTCTGTATTTTCTTTGATATATTGATCTCTGTTACCACTGAATCTAGATCGGGGGAGTGAGAAACCACTGAATCGGTCTCAGTCAGAAAGAGATGCATTTACGAAAACACTAGTGTGCTATTTATGGCGGCTATATCTTTAACACCAAGCATTTATGCAGACTCTGTTGATCTTCTCCTTGATCCTTTAACTCAAAAGTTAAGAATGTATTGATGACATTGCTCCTTTGAAAGTCAGCAGGAGGACTGGCAGACAGAAATCAGCTTGGAAAAAATCAACAGCAGTTCAGAGTATGAAAAAACAATGCAGAAAAGCTGAGCAGATGTGGCGCAAGACGAAACTTGAAATACACTATAGCATATATAAGACAGCCTTCGTACTTTCAATGTGGAACTAGCCACAGCTAGACAGAGTTTCTTCTCAAACCTTTTAAACAGTAACTTAAACAACACTCGCCCTCTTTTTGCTACTGTTGAGAGACTGAAAACCCCCCAAGTCAGATTGCCAGTGAAATACTCTCCGACAGCAAATGCAATGAGTTTGCTCCTTCTTTTCTCTGAGCAGATCAATAATATCAGGAAGGCGATTAGCACATCCCTAAATTATGAAGAGGTCAGACAGATTCGACCACAATTTCAAAAAGAAGATACTATGTCTGCTTTGGAAGAAATTGATAGCAAAATTTTGGAAGAAATATTACAGCACCTTAAATCGTCAACATGCCATCTTGACACACTTCCCACATATTTTTTTCAAAAGGGTGCTTAACTGTTTGGAAGCAGATCTCTTAGAAGTGGTGAACGCCTCACTTCTTTCTTGGACTTTTCCAAACTCCCCGAAAACTGCAGTTGTTAAACCCCTTCAGAAAAAGAGAAATCTTGATAAAACCATATTGAGCAACTATAGACCAATAACAAATCTTCCTTTTATAGGAAAGATTATTGAAAAAGTAGTCTTTAATCAGCTGAACAAATAATTAAACTCAAATGGATACATGGACAATTTTCAATCTGGTTTTCGACCGCATCACAGCACAGAGACAGCACTCATTACGATAATAAATGATATTCGCTTAAATTTTGATTCTGGCAAAATATCAGTGCTGGTACTAGATCTCAGTGCTGCGTTTGACGCTGTCGATCATGACATACTACTAGAGAGACTGGAAAATTTGGTCGGGCTTTCTGGCATGGTAATTAAATTGTTCAGGTCATACTTAGAAGGGAGAGTTTATTATGTGAGTATAGGAGAGCATAATTCTAAGTGGACGTCCATGACATGCGGTGTCCCACAAGGCTCAATTCTTGCACCCCTCTTGTTTAGCCTGTATATGCTCCCACTAAGTCAAATAATGAGAAAGAACCAATTTGCCTATCACAGCTATGCTGATGATTCCCAGATTTACCTAGCCTTATCACCGAATTATTACAGCCCCATTGACTCCCTCTGCCAATGCATTAATGAAATTAACATTTGGATGTGCGAGAACTTTCTTCAGTAAAACAAAGAAAAAACCGAAGTCATTGAATTTGGAAACAAAGATGAAGTTCTCAAAGTGAATGCATACCTTGACTCTAGGGGTCTAACAACTAAAATCAAGTCAGGAATCTTGGTGTGTTTCTGGAGACAGACCTTAGTTTCAGTTGTCATGTCAAAGCTGTAACTAAATCATCATACTATCATCTCAAAAACATTGCAAAAATTAGATGTTTTGTTTCCAGTCAAGAACTGGAGAAACTTGTTCATGCCTTTGTACGTCAACGTCTTAGAGAGAGCACTGAGAAATCGTTGGTTGCGTTCTTCTTCCCCTCCCTTCAGGACATCCTATAACAACCCGTCTCACTTCAAAGCCCTCTGCATTGCAGGTGTCCCACCCCCCGAGACACGCCTTCTCATCCTGCTGCATCAGGGGGGGACTGGGAGTCCCTCCAGGCCAGGACCATCAGACTGAAAGCCAGCTGCATCAGCAGCTGTCAGGAAGCTGAACTCCCCATCCCGACCTTGCCCGCCCCCCTCTCCCTCGTAATTCCTTGCCCCCCACTCACCACTGAGCTCTAATATCTGACCCTCTAATGTACCCCGTCACCCTGCCCCCCCTCCCAAATAACACTGTCCACTACTTTAAATCAGTCTGAAATAAGCTCTTTTGCAATACAAATCTTTTTTTTTTTTTTTTTGGCACTAAAATTAATATATCTGCACTGTTTGGTTTACTTTACTGGTTTGCACTCTCATCTCCGTATGCCTTGTGCTTTATATATATATATATTTTTACATTTTATTTTACCTTATTTGTATATTTGTATCGTTGTATTTTGTATTTAATCTGTCTATTAATGTTATCTTACATCACACCAAGGGTCTGAGAGTAACACAATTTCAATTCTCTCTATGTAAGTGCTGTACATGTGGCAGAATTGACAATAAAGCAGACTTGAACTTGAACTTATACACCACAGGGTGGTCTATTGTAATGGTCTCCTCACCGGCCTTCCCAAGATGACCATTAGACAGCTGCAGCTCATCCTGAACGCTGCTGCCAGAATTCTGACTATAACCAGAAAATCTGAGCATATCACACCAGTCCTCAGGCCTTACACTGGCTTCCAGTTATATTTAGGATTGATTTCTTGCTGACAAAGACGTACTTTGATTACTCGTTGTAATATAATATCACCTCCTGCCCTAGGCCTAACTTCTAGCCGAATGCTCACTGAATATAAACCTAACAGACCACTCAGATCATTAGGATCGAGTCATTTAGAAATACCGAGGGTTCACACAAAACCAGGGGAATGTGCTTTTAGTTATTATGCCCCCGCAGCTGGAATCAGCTTCCAGAAGAAGTCAGATGTGCTAAAATATTAGTCACATTTAAATGCAGACTCAAAAATCATCTGTTTAGCTGTGCATTTACTGAATGAGCACTGTGCGATGTCCGAACTGATTGCACTATATTATATGTATAATCGTTTTCTTAAATTCATTTTAAACCTCTTAAATCAATTTTTAAAAAAAAATAATTTTCAAAGTTTTTAAATGCCTTGTTTTATTGCTGTGATTATTGTTTTTATTTTATTTTATTTAAAGCACTTTGAATTACCATTGGATGAAATGTGCTATCCAATTAACTTCCTTGCCTTGCCTTGCCTTGCCAGCTATTTCTTCCAGACGAGTGACGTTTTGAAATATTTTTTTTATCATGCTTGGCTTTCCTAAATACCACATTTAATTTTAAATGCTGCTTTATGCTGTCCTGTGTTGACCAGTATTGTGTTTCTGGTAAAACCATGTTAGTGTTTTTGGTTAAAGGTGCACTAAGCGAATTTTGCCAAACAATGTTGATATTTGAAAGCAGCAAAACAAACACGCCCATACCCCAACAGGACCTCGCCCCTATTTTGATAACTCCGCCCCACACATACGTACACAACCCTGGCAACGACGATGGCGGATCTGCTATGCCTGCCGGCCGAGGATATGATGTCATCAATAAGTGAAAGCGATGTGTGTTGCTATGGTAATTCACATAACATCAATGTCTCACTATCAAGAAGAAACAAAGCAACCTCGGCATCCGATTCCAGTCCTTCCCGTTCCTCGAGTTGTCTCCACCGCTGGAAAGCTGCTCCAATATTTATGCGGTTCCTACCTCTTACCTGATCGTAACCCTTCTTTTTAATGTTTTGTTCCTTTGCTGATTGGCAGCGAGTGTGTTTTGGGACTCGGTCCGACACTGTGGCCAAAAGTGTTTTTTCACATTTTGCTTAGTGCACCTTTCAGCAAAAGAAAAAGCCTGGTGGTAACACCAACAACCAAAACACAACATATGCTGGTCTCTGCAACTAGTTTATATCTATTAAAAACCACATGTAATCACCAGATAAAGATTTTAAAAGTTTTAATTATAACTATATTCAGAATCAGAATCAGTATCAGAATCAGAAGGAGCTTTATTGCCAGGTATGTTTACACATACGACAGAAGCTTCCACAGTGTAACAGAATGACAGTGACATAACAAAAAACACAGATAATAAAAAATTTAAAAATAGAACAAGTAACTAAGGAATAAAAAATATACAAATTGACAATTGTGTGTGCATGTATATTACAATAGACAGTTTTTTTGTATGTACAGGTACTGTATATTATGTGCAAATTAGAGGTGTAGGCTGAGTATGAGTGTTAGATAAATAAGTGTATGAGTGAATAAATAGTGTGTGTTCCACAGTTATTGTTAAGTGTTCATGAGATGGATTGCCTGAGGGAAGAAACTGTTCCTGTGTCTGGTCGTTCTGGTGCTCAGTGCTCTGTAGCGTCGACCAGATGGCAACAGTTCAAAGAGGGAGTGTGCTGGATGTGAGGGGTCCAGATTGATTCTGCCAGCCCTTTTGCTCACTCTGGATAACTACAGTTCTTGGAGAGAAGGGAGGGTTGTACCAATGATTCGCTCAGCAGTCCGGACTACTCTCTGTAGTCTTCTGAGGTCAGATTTGGTAGCTGAGCTGAACCAGACAGTTATTGAAGTGCAGAGGACAGATTCAATGATAGCAGAGTAGAACTGTTTCAGCAACTCCTGTGGCAGGTTGAACTTCCTCATGCTGGCGAAGGAAGTACAACCTCTGCCTGGCCTTTTTCACAATGGAGTCAATGGAGTGTCCCACTTCAGGTCCTGAGAGAAAGTGGTGCCCAGGAACCCGAATGACTCCACTGCAGTCACAGTGCTGTCATGATGGTGAGTGGGGGGAGTGCAGGGGGATCCTCCTGAAGTCCACCATCATCTCTCCACAGTTTTGAGCGTGTTGAGCTCCAGGTTGTTGAGACTGCACCAGACAGCCAGCTGCTCGACCTCCTGTCTGTAAGCAGACTAGTCACCGTCCTGAATGAGGCCGATGAGTGTGATGTCGTCTGCAAACTTCAGGAGCTTGACAGAGGGGTTTAGTTGAAAGCAGCAGTGGAGAGAGAACACACCTGTGCTGATCGTACGGGTGCTGGATGTGTATTTCCCCAGCCTCACGAGCTGCTGCCTGTCTGTCAGGAAGCTTGTGATCCACTGACAGACGGAGGTGGGCACGGAGAGCTGAGTTAGTTTTGGCAGGAGGAGGTTTGGGATGATAGTGTTAAAGGCCGAGCTGAAGTCCACGAACAGGTTCCTCACATAAGTCCCTGGTCTGTCTGGATGTTGCAGAACATAATGCAGTTGACTGCATCGTCCACAGACCTGTTTGCTCTGTAGGCAAACTGAAGAGGATCCAGCAAGGGTCCAGTGATGTCCTTCAGGTGGGCCAGCACCAGTTTTTCAAAAGACTTCATGACCACAGATGTTAGAGCCACTGGTCTGTAGTCATTAAGTCCTGTTATCTTTGGTTTCTTTGGGACGGGAATGATGGTGGAGCGTTTGAAGCATGAAGGGACTTCGCACAGCTCCAGTGATTTGTTGAAGATCAGTGTGAAGATGGGGGTCAGCTGGTCTGCACAGGATTTCAGACAGGCTGGTGTTACACAGTCTGGGCCTGGTGCTTTTCTCCTTTTCTGCTTCCGGAAGACCTGGCGCACCTCGTCTTCGCTGATCTGAATTGCAGGTGTGGGGGAGAGGGGGGTTGCTGGAGGTGTGAATGGTTGTGTGGAGAGGTGTTCAGGGCGGGTGTGGGGTGTTTTTTCAAACCTGCAGTAGAATTCGCTCAGATCGTCTGCCAGTTGTTGTTTCTCCACAGTGCTGGGGGATGGTGTTTTGTAGTTGGTGATTTCTTTTAGACTTGTCCACACTGATGCTGGATCACTGGAAGATAATTTAATCTTTATTTTTTCAGAATAATTCCTCTTTGCCACTCTGGTCTCCTTTTCCAGTGTGTATTTAGCCTGTTTATACAAGACATTATCCCCCTTCCTGTAAGCATCTTCTTTGGCCTGACGGAGCTGTCTGAGTTTTGCAGTGAACCATGGTTTGTCATTGTTGTAGGTTAGATGAGTCCTGGTAGGAATGCGCATGTTTTCACAGAAACTGATATAAGATGTTACGGCCTCTGTGAGCTCGTCCAGATCGGTGGCAGCAGCTTCAAAAACACTTCAATCAGTGAGGTCAAAACAAGCTTGTAAATCCTGCTCTGCTTCATTAGTCCATCTTTTTACAGTCCTTAATACAGGTTTAGCTGATTTCAGTTTCTGCCTGTAGGTCGGTATTAGATGAACCGAGCAGATAAAATTTACTCACTGAGCAGATAAAATCATGAAAAGATTGAAATCAATTTAACTTCTCAAAAAGCAGATAAATATAGTTTCCGTTTGTAATCAACATACAAAACCATCTTAACTTTAAACCTTATAGTTACTAAGATACAGCAATGTGACATCTGCCATGTGTGGCCCTTTACGAAAATTAACCATGGTTTTACTACAGTTAAAGTGTAGAACGTGGTTAGAGTGAGCAACGCCAAGGTTATTTGTGGTTACCATGTTAAACTTCAGTCCTGGTTTTTTTTTTTTTAGTAAAACCATGGTTAATTTTCACAACTAGCCCCAATTTCCCCTATACCCCTCCAACACAACTCACAAATCTGATGCATATTTAGTCTGTTCCTGAGGAACCAAGCAAATTATTAATTATGCATTTGAAAAACCTTGTCTAATTAATAGAAATTTGGTAATACAATGAACAATAACAACTTATCAGTAATTAATAGACTAATACAATTCAGAAGTTGCTTTCATGTCAAACGGTTTTTATCATATGAGATCTTCTAAGCTTTTTACTCTGACTGTGGAAGAGGTGAGAAAAAAAAAAACATGTCCAAAATCACAGCAGCATCTCTCCAGCAAAGCCACTAGAAGGCAATCCTGCAACTCTTAGCCAAAAAAGCATAACGGCTAATGCTATCGCTTCCACTTTGCCAGTACGTGGGAAAAGAATCCAGAGGCCGTTTTTTTTTTTTTTGAATGGATGTCAAAAGGAGGAGAGGCTTCACTACGCTGAAAAAACAGCTTTTTAAGAGGAAACGGCTTATCATTTAATAAATCGACAACCTATCTGCTAATCTTCAATATGTTTTACACTAAACAATACTTTTGGATTGAACAATTTTTTAGAGTTTACACCAAAAAAAATTCAGTTTTATAAGAGAAGTCACTGACTTTTTGCGACAGGTGGGATTCAGCTTACGGCAATTCTCATGCATTCCTATTGTATCCGTAAACTGCGACTGAGTGTCGCACAACTCTGACAGAAATTCAGTTACATCAAGGCTGTAATGTGATTGGTTTTCAAGGTGGCAATTTTGATCAAGTTGACTGTTACGCTTCTCCAGAAGTAAGTAGTACAGACCCACCTCTCATCTCCCTAAACACAGACTGCTTAGTAGGTACTACATTTGAATTTGAATTTAAAAGAGCGTTCTATATAGTATGAATGAGGGTAGTATGAATACAATTCGGACTACATCCGCCATGTTGCTACTGTCACGTGATCCACGTTGCGTCACTTCACTTCCATTCATAAATTCTCTCCCGTGGCCTCCTGGGAGAGTAAACTGTCCATTGAATGCGCACTTCAGAATCAAGCCGGAAGTAGTAGGTCATCTGGGTACTTATCACCTACCGTTTTTCGAATACTATGAATTCGGACATACTACTCTGCTCACATACTATATAGTAGGGAAGTATGGGATTTCGGACGTAGCGAATCATTAGCTTAGTTCTGGGGGGGGGGGGGAGGGGGGCGACTTCATGCGGCGCCGCAAAGATCGGCTGCCGCCTGGCAAAAGTGATGCATTCTGGTTAGAACATTTGTCCGACTTTGATCGGCACTGCAGCCGCCTTACGATCACATGTGCCATCAAAGTACCACGAGAGCAAAACGAGACCAGCCGCCTCGGTCAGGTGTTTCAGTTCAAAATCGGCTGTGAAAGCCTTGATGACGACACACTTTATTTTCATTGGTCAGATTCTGCGATGACAAGGACAAGGATACAACTTAATAATATTTAAATATCACCTTTGCTGTACATAAAGATTTTCATGCAAAAACATGGGAATTTCAATCGCATCCACGTCTTCAGCTACAATCAAAGTAAAAATCGCGTGGTCTGTAACATCATTCACGGATTCACTGTATAAACCGACTGTGCCCGACCTGATGGCCGACTCTTTACTCCTCCCCAGCTCTGCAGCTGGAAGATCTCGCCAGCCGGTGGCAGGCTAGTGTTGTTCATCTCGAACAAGCCTTCTGTCTCCATTGTTGTTGACTGTGTGATCGCGTGACCCGAATAAGAGATGGACAGATGAGTGCTGACGTGACAGACCTGTTGCTCTGTCATCTGTAGGAAGGCAGATTTTGCTGATATTGTTGCACTTTGAATGTAATACTTGGCGAAAACTATCCATTCATATCAAATGGCATTTGTTTCTCTGACTGAAGCATGCAATCCAGGAAGTACGAGCCTTTGAAGCTCACATGCACCAAAGATGTAGTTGATGAGGAAACATTTGTGTGACTCAAGAGTAGTGTAGCTGAAGTTTATCCTATAGAGGGCGCTGAGTGCTGGATTGTTTCATTGATTCATTATAATTAGACTAGTGACGTGAGAAAGGAAGTTTTCAGAATTTAATCAACTACAATACACTGGATGCATCCAAAATCGTATACTTACCTACTATATAGTAGGCGAAAAAATGTATGTGAAAAAAGTAGTATGTCCGAAATCACAGTACTCATAAAAGAGTAGGCAAAAAACACCGGGATGACCTACTATTTCAGGTGGGATTCGGAAGTGTGCATATGATGGACAACATAGCAAATGTAGCACATCCAGATTACATTCATACTATATAGAACGTACTCTTTCTGCAGCCCCGAAGTAATGACTTATTCAAAAAAATACCTACTCCAGAGAGTATGCGATTTCGGACAGAGCCAATGTTCTGAACACCTGAGGATGCTGAGGACATCTGCTGGTCAAACGCGTGTAAATAAAAAGGAAAGACTGAAAACACAAGCTGCAGTACTACAATACAATTTATTAAAAGGGCAATATGCAATCTTTAAATACACTGAAAAGGCAGAATATGTAAAACTCTACATACAATGAGATTTTACATGATTATATTCGTTTTCAGATGCACTTTGTGTTTGTTGTAAATTCAGTTTTCATACCAATTCATATGGTATTTTTATGCTTTAGTACACTCAAAAAAAATTACAGCACCTTTAAGGCTCATCATTTGCAAGTGTCTCTGGATAAAACCAATTGGTAAATTCATTTCTGTAAATCAAGACACTACTGTCAATCATTCAGGGCTCCACCCACAGAGAGACGAAAAAGGCTGTGAATTGCTTTGCCACATGTCCCAAACACTACGGCTTGTCATGCTGAAAGTAAATTAATAAGCTAATAAATAATGCACTTCAAATTCCTGGTCAGTATAAAAGGACTTGAATTACTTGATCTTGAAAAGTAAATTATATTGTCTGCACCATATCCTTAGTGAATAGACATTTGATATTCTAGGTAATGAGTGAAAACACTTACCATTGTATTCTCATACACAGGTTCAGTCATCTCAACATCACAAGGTCTGGAATGATTCATCTTTGCCATTAAAGAAAAAAAAAACAGAATAGAGAGACAATTGAATTAAAAAATGTATCAACATACAATAACTATTAGGTCACCTATAATAATAATAATAATTACATTAGCATTCACATCAACAGACTATAACAACAACTTACCATTACATTCTCATATAAAGGTTCAGTCGACTCAACATTAGATGCTGTGCATCTGTCATGATCAGGTCTGGAATGATTCATCTTTGACATTAAAGAAATAGAGACAAAATAAATAACTAATGCTTATAAACTCACTATATAAAGTCAGAACTCTTATTTATTGATGAGACTATTGATTACAAAACTAATTTTTCTCACCTGAGTTTCAAACGTGTCTTTTCTCTTTTTTATCCTGCTTCTCCTTAAAAACAATGAAGGTGTTAAATAAAAGTGAAGTGACATGTTTTATTTAAAAGATGAGATAATTCATATATTTGTCACGAATCCTGTCCATGGACTTCCGTTCAATCACCACCAGAGGTCACCCTTTCATTACATTGACTCTCGCACAACACAAACTGTTGCATGTCATCCCGGACTACATATCCCATCAGCCATTGCACTGATTGCACACAGCACTGATTGCACACAGCTGTCATCAATCAAACATTCACCACATAACACTCATTCAAACAACCATTCTCTGCCGAGTATTGTTTAGCCTGTAACCTGTTCAGAGTCTTTGCCTTGCCTTGCCTTGCCTGCCTAGTGTTAATGACCTGTGGGAACTGTGTAATTGGATGCTTTCTGTCGCGCTGGCGCTGTTGGAATTAGTCGCATTTGTACCGCGCATGAAGGACCTGACAACGGACTAATGTTTAAGCGGAATATGCCCGCTTGGTCGTAACTCAATACCAGGATATGCCACGTTTAGATACTGCCACCTGCCTGTTTCTGACCACGCTGTGAATAAAGCTTGAACATGGGGTCCGCAAGTCATCGCGCTGTCCTGACGTAAACAATGTGTATTATAACAATATTGGACTTGCATTTCTTATGTGATAATATTTCATTGGTCAATACCAATTACATTTTATGCCTAAGATTTCCCAACAATATTACCAGTATATTACAATATTAATATAAAACAAGAGTTCACACCTTACAACTTTTTTTTTCCTTTACGAGAGGTATAACTGAGAAAATTACATACGTCCTTAGCCAAACATGTAAGGCATTCCTGGGATGATAACTGACAGGCATACCAAACACGCCAAGGGGGAATATGGACGAAAATATCACACATGGATGAAGGCCACTGAGTGACAAACAGAGACAGAGAGAGGAAAAAGAACACATATGATGAAACCAAGGATTTATTTGTATCACTTTAGAAGCGAGTCACGTGAAAGTACCAAATAGAGGGGCGGGGATCGGATTACTCCCTTGGAACAGATGACAGTTAACGGGTGACGCTGGTCACTGACGCTCTGAGGACATCCAACGTTGAGATGGTGAGCCTCGACCGTAAGATGGAGCGGGAATGAAAACGAATACCTGTAAGGTGCACTGAAACTCTGTCCAGATCCCACAGCTGAGCTTGATTTCTCTGCGGATAAAACCAGCTGAAGTCTGAGCAGAGGCCAGAGGGGATCTGAATGGAGGCGAAAGATCAACGTGCGCAAGCAGAGCGTCACGGAAATGTCCTCCCTCCAGGCACAATTTACACCAGATCTCATCAAGAGGCTTAAGGAAACTGAGACATTTCTTTGGGAGGGTGCTAAAAAGGAAACAAACATTTCATCAACGAAATAATGTGAAACAAAAATTGTGAATTAGATAACAGGTTGATAAAACGATCGGCAAACAATAAGATGCTTTGTAACCAGTCGAACGAAGCATCAGAGTAATTCTAAATCACTTAGTGGACGCTCAAGACAAGGCTGACCTGGGTTTGAGAGTGGCTGTAGAATTGGCTTCCAGAATACTTACAAGAAAAGACGCAGCAGATTCACATCTAAGACACCTTTGTAAACAAAATGGCAAGCTGAACCAAAGGGTCAGAAGCAGGAGGGGTTGAAATCAAACTGCCTGCAGCCAGAGGCACTAGAATACTCCTCCAGGATTTCACCAGGATCCATTCATGGGACACTGAAGACGTTCTTGGATGCATCTTAGAGGTCACATTCACAAAGAGTATTAAGGACAGGAACGCGGTGGTTAGCGATCGTATAGAGGAGAAGGTCCGAAAGGTTATCTGGAAAAAAAAGTTTGGTTTAGGATGAGATGGAATAAAAAAGAAACAAGAAATCAGATACCAACAAGTTTGTTAACACTTGGGTCCACGTAGAGCCACGCTGTATCTGCTGCAATCCGTACTCGTTCTCGAGCTGGGACTGCCATGTCAGAATGAAATGATGACCCTCTGTCACCTCTCCGGAGCCTCCACCTGAAGACTGAACACAACAAAAGACAGAAATTAGTGCTGCTGTCATTACATATGATTATTATCAAACATACATGATAGAAGAAGAGCTCAGCATCATTGAAACTCAAATGTGACAGTAAGAGTCAACTCCTGATTAACCAGGTCCATTTTCCATCGAGTTTATCAGCAATGAGTCTGAAATAGTACTCATGTGAATCTTTCTGTGTCACATGACTCAGTCTGATGCTGCAGTTCTGCTGTGTGTCTCCCAGATACTGAAGCCTCTGACTGTATTCAGGATCCTCAGACAGATCTGGATGCTCTTCACCCTTTACATTGTTTTTGGTCCAGAACACTTTCATGATCTGATGTCCAGTAGGGTATGTATAAGTGCAGCTCATTATCACTGATGAGTTCTTTGGTGCACAGATGTGTGAATGACTGTAACTCACATCCCAATCAGCACCAGAAACCCCTGAAACACAGAATTCATTTTGAACAAATGTACATCCTTTGTCAAAGCAAGTCTCTCTCTCAAGTGTTTCTGAAGTGTTGCAGTCACTCACTGTGAATCATAATCAGAATGATCAGAGGAAGAGGAGGAGCCATTCTGACTGATATCACCATAGCAACACCTACAAATAAATGTACAGTTGTACAGTATGTTTTTGTAATATTCGTTTGTAACATTGTAATATTTTATAGAACAATGCCAAGTAAACATCAACTATTACAGTTAGTTCATTGTCTGTTAAGATGCTTGTGTTTATTGAGGTTTAGGGTTTTTTGCAACTTTTTGCTGTGCAGTTAAACTATAGTTAAGCACACAAGACTTTAACTTCCTCTTTCTGGCTAGTGTAGATAGTGACCAAGATAGTCTTGTGGCTTAAGCTACAGAATAAACTTTGTGGTCAAACCAACACCCAAAACACCACACATGTCAGTGCTTACAACGGGCTTACAGTATATGTATTAAAAAACACATCTAACCACCAGGTGAAGATTTTAAAAGTTACCTACAATTTTATTGACTTAATCAACAACATTTAATCTACTTTCATGCATGCACTTGGTAGATGCTTTCATCCAAATTAACTCGCATTGCATTTTTATCAGTTCATGCATTCTATGGAAATTAAACCCATGACCTTAGCGTTGCTAGCACCTTGCTCTACTTTTTGAGCTACAGTAGACTAGTAGTCTTCAGTTGACTGTTCCAAGGTCACACTTGAAATCAAAAGGAGATCGTGCCTTTTCAGTGGCTGCTCCACAGTTATGGAACAAGTTACCACCCTATATAAGAACTGCACCAACATATGCTGATTTTCTTAACTTATTTATTTACTGTTGCTTATGGTCATAAATAAGAGCAGTGGCATAACTTTAGTGTACTATCTGTCGCTGTGTTCTATGTTTACTTTTGTATTTTGTTATATGCTTAATCTTGTACAGCACTTTGGCCAACAGCTGTTGTTTTTAAATGTGCTCTATAAATAAATATGACTGACTGACTGACTACAGGAATACTTAAAAAAAACAAAAAAAAAACAAGATAGAATAGCACAGATGTATAGTTCCTGTTATCATATACTGGGGCTAGTTTTCCCTTTTTTACTCCAGTGAAAGTGTTACTGGAATTTTAACTACTTGGAGGGCAGAATTTACAAAAAGTATTTAAATCTAAAACATTTTTGAATAGGTGTTTGCAAACAACATAAAGAAACAATTGGACTTTTGACCTTAAACTTCGTTAATGGGAACTTCCCTGTGTGACAACAAGCCCCAATCCCCCCTACACCACACACACACATACACACATTTGATGATAATCAGTCTACAGAATGATTATAAAATCATGTTCTTACCCGTTTAACCAAAACGCCTGACCGTTGACAGCAATACAAATGATCAGGATGAGACCAGCAATGGGGTTTTTATGTAGTCAACACCTTATATTTTAGCAAGAGGATCTTTATGGGGTTTTTATGTAGTCAACACCTTATATTTTAGCAGGAGGATATAACACTTCACATAGTACAGACATAGCAGAAGTAGAGACTAAACATGGCAACCAGCACATAGATGACATTAGACGGACGTCACACACTAGGTGTAAACTATATCTTTATGAAGGAAAAATAAACGTTGTCAGTCCATAGAGATGCTTATTATGTTTTCAAACTTACATGCATATTTAATCTTATCCTGGGGAAACAAGAAAATAAATAATTTCATAAGAACTTCTCAAGAATTAATAGAGTAAACGAATATTGAAGTCGCATCCTCCTGGACCATATGAGATCGTCTAAGCTTTTTATTCTAACTCTGGCCTTGTATCACTTCTCTGTTGTCTCCTGTTATATTTTGAACCTCTAAATATGGCCATAAATGCAGTTCCACTGTAGCGACCACAGATGTGAGAAAACAAGCCATGTGCAAACTCACAGCAGCATCTCTCTAGAGGTGTTTACTGTGTGATCATGTGACCCTCATGAGAGATGGACAGACGCTCTGACATCTGAAGGCAGATTTTGCTGATACTGTTTAACTCTGAATGTAATACCTGGAGAAAACAATCCATTCATATCAAAAGGCATTTGTTTGGATAACCCCTGATTTTTCCCCTGTGGAGGGTGCTTAGTGCTTATATATAAAGATCCAATAGGTGATTTTTGTTATGCCGGTTGAAAGTATCTTTACATACCAATAGCAATCATTAAGGTAAGTGGTCTAAATTTATTTATATGTATTTATATTCTCTGTGGAAGGCGAAGGACCAAGAAATGTTCATCCAATCAAAATATTCGGTTCAAACATTATCATAGGCTTTCCTACCTGCCTGTCAACATATCTATTAGCATACCTCTGCGCACCCTGCTCGCGCAGACAGGATACGTCATCAGCGTGTTCATGTACGCTGTGCAGACAGAGCGAGAATAGCAGGACATCAACGACCTGACCTTCCTTCCTTCCTCAGTATACTGTTACTAACTGTACTATAAAGTGTTGTCAACAGTGAATGACACATGATGTATTGTGGAAATGTTGTCTCTGGTCATCTGGTCTGTGCGCGTTCATGCGTTCAGGAGGCGTGGCTTTGGTCGGCGATTTGCAGGGAGGGTGGTACGTTCGCTTTCAGTGCTATCAGGCTAAAGTTAGCATTTTCCAAGATCTCCTACTGCACCTTTAAGATGCCAAACGACAGATTGAAAGACGTGAGTAGGCAGGTGTCGCCACAGTGAGGCGAGGGGTGAAGTAAGTGCAGTAAGATTTTGGAAGTGGAAAAAGAATGTATAATTTACAGTTAATAACCGTAAATTGACATTTTCCGGATGTTTTACCCAAAAAAACTTACCCAGGTGGTGTGCCTTTAATGAGTACACGCATGTAATGTAATCATTCACATGAACCAGAGGGCGATGGATAATGATCTTTAATAATAGCCACATCTTAACACAAAGGAAGTTCTTTCAACACTTGACTGACGTTAATGAATTGGTTTGAATAGAAATATTTATTACATGTGTCTTTGTTGGACACATTTTTATAAATGTTGTCATTACACTGCCTGTGCTGTCCAGAAAGAAGAGAAAGCTGGTAGTATCGGCGTATACATACTGCGAAAAATAGAGCGGGGGAACTATGACGTCCTGTTGTATGCGTTCTGTAGTATTTTTCCATAGGTTTTTGGATTATCGCAAAAAATAAGCTCTATGTTCAACCATAGTTCATGAAACTTACACATTTTGTCCATAAAGATAATCTTCACAAAATAATATAAATTTGATGAATTTTGAAGCCTAAATATATGCCAGAACGTAAAATCGAAACTTAGGCTACAAACGAACGTACGGCATCACGGTCGGCCTCGCCCCTTCCCACTCACCGCCACCATGCTCCACTCAACTTTTTCAAACTTTTTTTAACATTTCAGTGAAAGGCTGTCTCTGTAGATGAATTTTAACCCCACGCTACATGATCTTTTCATATCAAACTGAATAAATACATACTAGACAACTAAAACTGAAATCAGACATTAAATCTATAGTATAGTGATAAATTAACTCCTCATACCTAAAGGACATATTAAGCACATATGTCGTACATGTTGAATAAGGTGCATTAAAAGTCATAATCCCTTTTATATGAATATTAATTAAAAACGTGTCCTCCACTACTATTCAATACATTCTAGTTAAATTAATCTATTAAATAACGGCAGAGTGAGCAAGTTTTTGGATATGGTAACTTATTTTAGTGAATAAAGTACCAGATTTCAGCTTTGTTAGGGTGGTTACACAAAATGCTATTTTATTCTTACTTCTAGAAGATCCTCATATGCTTTCTAACAGCTTCATGTGGCCGTAAACATTTAATTTTAACGTGGCTTTAAGCACTATGCTTCGTTAAAGTTTCACTTTCCCCGTGACTAAGCCGGTACATGTGGTGTTTACATGGAATGATCGTAATATGAGTTTACCTTATGGTATGAACCCAGAGTCTCCGTATCAGTAAGCGATAAAACGAGCATCTTCCATCTGAGGACTTGTGTTGCATTTCGGGGCAAAACAAAAAAACATTGTCGAACAACAATATAAAATGTGGGAAACTATTAATTGGTTATTCTACAATTAATTGTATTACAAATTATACTACGACTGGAAAACACTGTCAATTGATAAAATGTTCAGTGTATGGCCGTGAAGGTCCCGCCGGCCATCGCCTCAGTCCCATTTAGCACTTATTAGCTTTTTTAAGAAATGTTACACTTTTAAAAAATCAAGAGTGGGGTGTAATCGGTGTGTTTTATGTCGTAGAATTAAACATGAAAGTATCTTGAGCCTGTGTGAACCATGGACCTTATTTTATGGATTTAACCAAAATCCCATTCACAAAACCCATTGACTCTGGGACGATGGAGCCGGAAGTGCTAAAATGCTAACTCGCTTCCAGGTTTTTGCGTACAAAGTAGACATCATAGTTCCACCACTCTGTACCCAGAGGAACGCACATTGAGAAACACCCCCATGTTTGAATTCGTTCGACGTCATGTAAGAGAGACGTGCTGAGCCAGTCAACGGCACAACTTTAGCTCTACACTGAAGTAAGATTTTACCCATTTTAAATAGTAAAATAAAAATGTAACAGGAAAAGGCAAATCTATTTGTGGCAGTCAATGTTGATATTGAAACATTAAATTGGTGGTCAGGTATGATCAATAAAAAATGAATCTTCACCGATAACGGTAGTGAAGTGAGTACACATTCAAATCAATTTATTCTCAAAATGATTCACTGTTTCTAAAGGCCTCGATATACTTCAAGCGAAATCGAAGAATGAACTGAAGAACGTACAGAAAAGTTCGATTTGTGTTCGTTTTGGGAGTTTGATATGGCTTGCCAAAGCGAACTTTCAGGAAAAGTTTGTTCCGGCTGCAAAACACCTTCGTACTACCATTGGTCCGTGATGATTAAGTCATAGGAGGTCTGCGCTGAGGCTCCGCCTTCTTTCTCACAGGACTCTTCTCTGAGTTCATTTTGCCTGTTGATTCCTTGGAGGTGAGATGTTCGTGCAGTGGATAGCCGCTTTAAAGAAGCAAATTAAGTTTTGCTTTCGATGATATCATGAAATGTTTTTCATGTTTAATACTGCTGCTTGCTTTTAAGCAATATATTGAATAAAGTGCCATGTAAATACACGTGACATGACTTCACAGGAGTGCTAATTTACAGAGCTCGTGCAAACATACCCATGTTGCTATGATCAGATTTATATATATATATTATATATATATATATATATATATATCTATGAATAATAATATGAGATATATATATATAATTCGTGCTGTTTTCTCCATTTTTGTTGTGTTTATTTTGTTACTGAGAGGACGCCATCTTACTATTCATAGCCACCTACAGTAGTCAACATTTGAAGCAGATCAAAAAATCTCATTAAAATTGTCCTAATACAAGAACACATTTTGGGTTTAGGTATTAGGAGAACTTCGATTAAATGTTTTGATCCACTTTAAATGTTGACTACTCTCACGCGGGTGTTTTTTTTTAAAATTTTTTTTTTCCCCTCACTTCAATTTACCCCCTAACTAAGAATGAAAAGAGAACGCGTTTTGAGTATATTGGGCATTAACCCGGGCACAGGGGGGGGGGGGGGGCACTGAGGACATCTGCTGTCTATGTGTTTAAATGCAAAGAAAGACTGCGAACCAGGTTAATAATACAAAGGGGCAATTTTAATAGAATCAGCAGTCCACAACGATTAAATTCACTACATTCTGATTACATCAGAGTATGTTGAATCTTAATATGCCAGTAATTATATTTTATGAATATATTTGTTTTATGTATCCTATAGTTTCCATATAAAGTCCACACTAATTCGATATTAGGTGTTATTGTACACTCAAGTTTCCTGATAGCACACGTGAATCAGAGATGTCTGTTTGACGTCTGCATTTACCTCTGCAAGACTGACTACAGTGTTTGCTCATCTGCAATACTCGATGTTTTCCTATAAGATGTCAAACAGACGTTTAGAAAATGTCTTTAAGATGTTTATGATTTAGAATGTATGTAAAACTGACATCTTAAAGATGCCTATCAGATGTTTGTACACAGCAGATGTTTCCAGATGAAGAGATATCTTTAACAGACATCTTGCAGACATACCTATGCTATCTTGGTTCACTTTTGCTTTTGTATCTTATTTATATATTGTAATACATGTTTCATGGATTTTGGTAAAAAGTCTAATCACTGTGGGGCATCAATAAGAATGCATAAAATTCCATTGATTTCCATTATTGGCTCAACATGTGGAACAAGGTGTGGTTATTACAAAAGGAGAACAACAATATTAAACATAAGTTTTAAATATAAAACATCAATGCATTACTGCACATACAACAGTCAAGTTCCTCATTATCTAACAATCATAGAACAAAAATCACTAAGGTTTCAATATATCTAAACTACATCAAATCATCTAATGCAAACAACATACAGCATCAATATTCATATACATACAAAAAATATCCATGGATATAAAGATATAAACGGTATACATGTAAACATCTTGTACACTACTAACAAAACCCACATCATTTTTCAGTTCAGGAATTTGCTGTGTGATCATTTCATTTTAGCATCAAAGTATCAGAATTTAAAAAAGTGACACTGAATGACATAAAATGACGCTTGCTGAAATCACGCAACTTGGTCAGTTTGATATGCACACTAAACTACAGATTTGAAATAAAATGTTGAAAATGGTCTTTGAATTTTAGCATTTTAAGTTGTTTAACAAGGAATAGTGGGAAATTACAGTCACATCAACCCTTTATTACATAGATAAAATGTCTAAAAACATTATTGAAACAACAAAAAAAAGATAACAAAAAAAGATAACATTGATTGCATGCTATGGTCGCACATGTACATAATCATACAAAAGCTGTTCATCAGGAGTTGTGATGTGAATGTTCAGTGACACCACAAAAGTGGAGTCTTACCATGGTGTCTCCATACGTGGCTACAACAGAAATAAGACAAGTGAAACACATTTACACAGAACTAAATTTATTGGTGAAATCACCCTGCTAGTCTAGCTTAACTGAGTGAAAGTGCTGTTCAGTATCTATTGAGTCGCAATGAGGACAGTTTTTCTTTATTGATTATACTGAAAACGTACTTGGTTACTAACGTAACCTTGCTTCCCTGAGATACGGGAACGAGTACTGCGTCGCTAGATGCTATATGGAGGAAATCTCCTTTTTCTTCGATGACTGAAGCCTTTTCTAATAATGCAGTGTAACTGCACGGCCATTGGTTCGTGCAGTGATATAAAAAAGAGCTGCACAAGCCTATGGCGATGGAGCCCGCCAGAATGGGCGGGACCATATGTCTTATATAAGCTGGCTTGTTGCCAGATGATCCTCAGGTTACTTCGACTGAAGCAACGACTGAGTCGTGCAGCTGCATAGCACGGCTAGTTATGCAGTACTCGTTCCCGTATCTCAGGGAACCGAGGTTACGTTAGTAACCAAGTACATTCCCTATCGATACTTCACTTATATGCATCACTAAGACACTATGCGGAACCAGTACATTCCCTCCATGTTATGCTAGAGCAGGGGTAGGCAATGTCGGTCCTGGAGTGCCGATGCCCTGCAGAGTTTAGCTACAACCCTGTCCCCAACCTGTGTTGGAAGCATCGTCGAGACTAACTTCCTTCTGCCGTCCATGTCCCCTGGCAAATCCGTTCTAATAATCCACTTAGGTCTTTTCAAGGGCCCAGAGCTGCCTCACAGGCCTGGTCCAACTTGATACAAAGGCATCCGAGATGCGAAACAGCGTGGTACGGAACTAAGCAGTTGCATCCCTACTAAGGGGCCGCTGCAAGCATTCCCCGCTGTATCACCGGAGATGCCGGGCCACTAGACCCGCATCTTCTGAATGTCCTTGAGGGACGAGGGCTCCTAGTTTTGAAAGAGGCCGCAAGCTGCGGAATCGTTGCACGTTCTTGCGTGATTGCGTCCTTATTTGGGCCGAGATTCAAAAACTGTGCAGGAGATACTGTTTTCTAGGAGACAAAGCGCTCTTGGCAAATTGACCTGACCCCCGCATTCAAGTGGCTGAGGAAAAGGATCGTGAGATCGTAGCTCATCCCTGTTGGGCTAAGACAGCCATTCATTTAGGGAATTCAGAATACAGAATCACTCGGTCTTGAGGGAAAGAGCCACTTCATGCACTTCGTAAAAGTGCGTAGCCAGGCCAGTCAGAATGGACTACCATTATTGATATGCACTCCGATCAAAGGCAAATCATCTGTGCTGGGGGGGCTATCTGATTGTAAATTATGCATTCTTCAGGTCCAGAAAATAACATCCCCGGGGATACTTGCGGGGATCTGTTTAAGTAGTCCATTCAGACGGCCGATTCTGAGAGCACGGTTCAGGTTCTGAGACGAGGATGGCCTTAAGCCGCCATCCTTTATGTTGAGGAGAATAGCGGCTGTAGAAGCCTTTAGCGTCGCGTCTGATCGGGAAACCATTCTTTCGCCAGTAATCCATCACCTCGAGCACAGGTCATTTGTGTCCTTTGCCATCCGAACCAAGGAGTAACCATGTCGCCGAATCGCAGGGGTCTTTAGTAAACTGAGTGTATAACCTTGCGTATTATCCCTCACGGCGGTTGGGGGCCGCCTTCATTGACGAAGATGGGGCACGTGTGAGAGGGGCGGGACTCATGCTCTTAATTGAAGCATTCCGTCTCTCTGTGCGGGGTTGCCCAGGACATTCAACGTACTCACTACTCCGCTGCGAGGCGTTTCTACGGCGAGCAGGCTTTGAGTCTCATAGATCAGCGAAGATCGTTGTCAAAATCTGGAAGTCTGAGGATCCTATGGCAACAGGCCCGCATATATAGCCAGATGGCCCCACCCATGCTGGGCGGGCTCCATCGCCATCGCCGTGCAGCTCCGCTGCGAGCCATTGGTTCGATTTTTTATATCACAGCACAAACCAATGGCCACGCAGTTACACTGTTTATTAAAAAAAGGCTTCAGTCATCGGAGAAAAGAGTTTTCCCCCCATAATTCCTTATGACACAGTCACCGATTGAAGTATCTATAGGGAACTTACTGTCAGATTCTTACCAAAGAGCTGACTGTGAACAGCCGTGCTGGGCTGGACGTCTATGTGACAAACCTTTTATTACCTTGACTTTTTGATGCACAACTTATTTGCAGCAGTGTTAATTTGATTTAGTTTTAGTCATCATTGGTTTTAGTTATATTTTAGTCATCTGAATTGTTTAATTTTAGTCTAGTTTAGTTTACTTGATCGATTTTAACCCTTTGAAGCATCGTGCTTTTGCTGGACACTGCCATGTTTGCAACGCAATTCAGAGAATCAGATCTGTCAGATTAACATCATGTAAATTCACCCATTTCTCCTAGATACAAGAAAGTAAGTGGCCAATGAACTGGGAGAAGGAAAGAGTGAACTTTATTGACACAATGTGTATTTTATATGAATAAAACACGTTAGTCATATTGAAAGCATTATTGTTTCACTTTCCCTAACATGAGTGTTCATATTAACTTTAAATTTAATTTTGCTAGTACTTAATCGAAATGTATATTTAAATGTCTGAAACCTAAAATAAGCTTTATGTGGTTCAAAACACTGAACCGTTGTGACAAACTGAACCTGGGGGAGCACAAATCAGATCCGAGGGAGCAATGCGCTCTTTGCCCCCTCGTGGTGCCAGGCCTGAGTACACCTCAAATGTGCGCTTCTAACCTCCCAATCATGCAGGAGATTCGCTCTGACTGGAGCTCTTTCCAAAATGCCCCTCCCTAACATTTTCATCTCGATTTTATTCGTTGACGAAAATGTCAATAGATTTGCGTCATAATTTTTGTCATTCAAAATGATTTTTATTTCATTATAGTCTCGTTTTCATCGGTGAAAAAACGCTGTTGACGAAAATTACGACAAAAATGATTTGTCAGCGAAATTAACAATGTTTTGCAGATGTACTGTAGTTTTTGAGATTTCACTTACTGTGATTGCATTGTACTGGTCTGAAGATCTGGACCTGGGATCAAGAGCTGTATATGAGGAACAGGGAACATCATTCTACAGGGAAACAGAAAGAAAGATGTACACACGCACACACACATCTCTGCATGTAGGAAAATGCTCATTTTTATTATTTAACTGATTTTATTCTGTGGTTCTTTGATCATCTCACCTCATACTCATGTATAGCAGATCTTCTATTCATCAGTTTTCTATGTCTGTCAAAAAGGGAAGAATAAGTAATTGAATTGGTTCCTAAATAATTAATAATCAAATATCCTTTTTTACATTAGCTTAAAAGAAGATATTTAAATTATCTTTATTATTACATTTACATGATAAATAGTACGATGATGATGATGATGATGATGATGAATACTCCTCCAGATGTTGCTGCGATCGCAATCACATTCCTACCAGCACCAGGATGAACTGAAAGAGGAATATCATCATAATTAACAAACAGATGAATGATGTGAAGATACAGGAGTGTGTTAATAAAAGCTTCACCTGTGACAGAAACAGCGTCTGATCTCTGAGATCCATGTTGATTGTGAGCCTCACAGTAGAAGCGTCCACTGTGACTGGAGTTAAAGCTGGAGATGCTGAATCTCTGTCCAGATCCAACAGCTGAGCTTTGATTCTCCTTAAACCAGCTGAAGTTCAGAGCAGGAGGGTTTGCATCACTGCTGCAGCTCAGAGTCACTGAATCTCCCTCCACTATTTCACCAGATCCAGTTATGGACACCACTACATTTCTTGGAGCATCTAAAATGGAAAGAATTAAACATCTCATCAACAGTGATCAAACAAACTGGAACTAATGGATCTATTGTCAGTTCTTGCATCATCATTCACTTACACATCACACTCAGCATCATAGCAGCAGAGTATTTCTCTCCATGTTTATTTCTGGATCTGCACTTGTATTCTCCACTGTGATCAGAGCTGATCTTTGAGATGCTGTAGATTCTTCCAGATCTTACAAACTTTCTTCCTTTAAACCAGCTGAAGTTCAGAGCAGGAGGGTTTGCGTCACTGCTGCAGCTCAGAGTCACTGAATCTCCCTCCACTATTTCACCAGATGGACTGATGGACACTGAGACGCTCCTGGGTGGGTCTAAAAAACAAACAAACAAACAAACATGAAAATTCACAATAAATATTAGAACATTTTAAACAATGTACAGATGATCATTAACTCACACATGACGTGTAAATTCACAGCATCAGAGTATTTCTCTCCATGTTTATTTCTGGACTTGCACTTGTATTCTCCACTGTGATCAGAGCTGATCTTTGAGATGCTGTATATTCTTCCAGATCCTACAAGAGTTCTTCCTTTAAACCAGCTGATTTCTGCAGGAGGGTTTGCATCACTGCTGCAGCTCAGAGTCACTGAATCTCCCTCCACTATTTCACCAGATGAACTGATGGACACTGAGGCGTACTTTGGAGGATCTAACACAGAAAAAAACATCATTGTCATTAAGTATCATAACATGGGTGTAGCATCTGGGTATGCAGGGTATGCACGTGCAAATAGGCTCGGGCTGATTGGGGCCCCACCGGGGGGGACCATTTAATTAAAAAGAGAGAATTAATTCTTAATTCATGGCCTAAATGAATAAATAAATAAATATATGTTCTGCATGTCATGTGCAGGGTTCTATAATTTCTTGTGTGCCTTTGTCATATTTCTGTTGTAGAACTGCGTCATTTTTTAAAACGACATGCAAACACTGCATTGACACGGCCAAATAAAATAATAATTAATTTTTATTTTTAAAAAAAGTTATATTGTTGGCTTTTCTGAGATCAATGCTATCTTACGAATGTTATGACTATTCACAGGCTGTTTTATCGATGATTTTTGAAACACTGATTGATCGACCGATTAGCCTACATGAGACATTCGTTCAAGTTGTTCAGATTTTTTTCAACATGTCTTCTGATATTCATTCATGTTTATCTCGTGCTGGAACTAATAGAAAAATAGATGACTTATTCACGCGCCCCTTGAACTGAATTCAGTGGTCTCGCGCCACATTAAAGAGCGGAAAAACACAGTTATTGTTTGTATTTCATGATAGAAATTGACAGAATTTAAAGGCTACAATTTGTGTTATGTTAAAAGTAACAAAACACTCTTATTGTGATTATTGGGTGGCTGACACGCTACAAATAATGAATAGACTTAAAAAACGTTAAATATTATTTCCAAAAATTTACTGTATACCGTTGATAAAACAGCTTGAGAATATTCATGTAATGTTATTTACTTCAGAAAAGACAACAATAAGCAGCTTTGGAGCCCACATTAACCTATAACGTTTGGGGGGGCCGTACAAATATTTTTGCATATGGGCCCAGCGCTGACTTGCTATACCACTGTATCACAATAAATTTGACATCATAGACTATGTTTGGATGATTTCATGTCACAGTTACTGAACCATTATTAACTCACACATGACGTTTAAAGTCACAGCATCAGAGTATTTCTCTCCATGTTTATTTCTGGACTTGCACTTGTATTCTCCACTGTGATCAGAGCTGATGTTTGAGATGCTGTATGTCTGTCCATATTTCAGATATGTTCCTCCTTTAAACCAGCTGATTTCTGCAGGAGGGTATGAACCACTGCTGCAGCTCAGAGTCACTGAATCTCCCTCCACTATTTCTCCAAATGGACTGATGAAGATCACTGGTTTCACTGGAGGATCTACAGGATAAATATTTTAAATATTATTTTTAATCACCAGTTCATCATCGAAGGCCTCAAAATATAAAGGTAAACTTCATGAGATCAAGAGTTTCCAGACCAGAGTAAGTCAATCATTTCAACTGAAAGAGTCATTGCCATAAAGTAAAAGGAAAGCCCAAATATTTTTACCAGTGTCGTTTATATCACTGGAGACTTCAAAGAAAAAGGTACACAAACTAAATAAATTATACACAGAACTTACATCTAAAATTGGGCAGCACATTGGGTGGTATGGGATGGTGAATGTGTGGGTATCGACAAGTATAACGGCAGATTGGGAATGTTGACCAACAGATGTATGAATGGCTGTAAACATCCCAACAACAGTTGCCATAAACACCTGAAAGCAGAAAGGGATAGTTCACGCAACATATATATTTTTTCATAAATACTATCCCCTCATGCTCATCATATGCATATTGTGCCAAACACTTACTGATTGATTGATGCTATTTTATTGTCCATTTTAAGGGAAATTTGTTTTGGGCAATACATATGAAGCTGCATAACAAGATAACCACATCAGTAACAATCACGCATTCATGTTCTTTACACTAGAATTCAACAGTCTTGTAGCTGAAGGAACAATGGAGTTCTTATAGCATATTTATCTAAACCTGGGAGTGAGGAAAAATTTACTAGATGGAAGTGGTTCAAATTCTGGATAGAGCACATGAGAAGGATCCAGAGTCATTATTAAACTTTAGCTCTGACTAAATTTTACATTATACTGTATTATTGATTAACACACACACACACGTTTGTCAGTGAAGATTCAACAGCGAGTCCAATGATTGGCAGACCCCCAGCTAAAGAAAGCAACAAAGAACAGGTTTATTTAAAGGGGTCATATGATGTTGCTAAAAATAACATTATGTTGTGTATTTGGTGTAATGAAATGTGTTTATGCGGTTTAAGGTTAAAACACATTTTTTTCCACATACTGTACATTATTGTTTCTCCTCTATGCCCCGCCTTTCTGAAACGCATCGATTTTTACAAAGCTCATCGGTCTGAAAAGTGAGGTGTGCTGTGATTGGCCAGCTATCCAGTGCGTTGTGATTGGCCGAATACCTCAAGAGTGTGACGGAAATGTTACGCCCTTCACCATACTGTGATGCCTTGTCCCGGCCGAAGCGATGATTCAAAAACATTAAAACCCATTATAAACGAGGCATTTGTTGCATCAAGTGGAGACATAATTACTGATTATAATGACTTATAATGTCTTTTTGCGCGTTGTGTTGCATCGCGCCGCATAAACATAAAACCATGTCTGCATTTGTGATCGGAGAAATGACAAACAACAAGCGCTACTCTACACTGCTCAAAACTCTCATTTGAATCATCATTGGCAAATTATTTGAATATAAAAAACGTACTTACAGTCTTACAGCCGGCATTGTAGTCTACTCTCCAGTATCAGGAAACAGTCCTCCATAAAATGCTCTGCACACATCTGAATATTTGGGTTGATCTGTTCTGAAACAGTGTTGTAAATACTACTTATCCACTGATTTCTAGTTGTGTCCTCTTGTGGAAGGCCAAACAAATATTTTCACTTTCGCAACGAAACACACAGCGTCTTCACGACATGGTGGCTGCGGCGGCAGCAACAATAAAGTTACACCTTCTTTTTTTGCGTGAATATTTGGGCGGCGTTATGCAGATATTCCCACATCGTGACGTAGACATGTTTGGGGGCATGTTTAAACGAGGTGTTTTAGGAGGGCGTGGACGAGTCTTAACTTTTATAAAGTATATCTCTTTGGATTTGAGGCTTTAGTTTTTGCAACTTTAGGGATCTTATCTATGAATAAACAGCTTGTAACACTCCAAAGAGAAAGAAAACTTGAAAATCGCATCATATGAACCCTTTAAAAGTGACTATTAACAGTTGTTAATTATCCATGACTCACCATATTATGAGCAATCACCAAGGAAGAGTAGAAGCCATTCTGACTGATGCCCACTACACAGACAATCTAACACACACAACATAGAAAACCAATCTGTAAGCTTCAAAATCTCCATAAACCAGTTTTCCATGGAGAATTAGCCTTTTGATAAGTCAGTGGTGGTACAACATTATAATCCTACTATATGCACATATTAAAACATATATTACACATATATCTTGACAATTAACTCTTACCGTGTTTTCTGTTCAGTCCTGATCTCCAGCAGTCGTTAAAATTGATTTGCACTGGTTGACTGGGTTGTTTTAAAATATCATCCAACAGAAATATTTCTTCCTCTTTTTTGGGTGGTGCCTTGCCACCCTGCAACTTTAAACAGTTTCCCATCGTTCCAATGGCATTTATTGCGAATAAACCCAAATCTTAAACAGTATGAAATGAGATGCACATAATTGTTTTTGTTCTCCCCATTGATTGATTAGTGATTCACATCCTGAACAAAATTATAAATGCAACCATTTTGTTTTTGCCCCCATTTCTCATGAGCTGAACTCAAAGATCTAAGAATTTTTCTATGTACACAAAAGGCCTATTTCTCTCAAATATTATTCACATATCTGTCTAAATCTGTGTTAGTGAGTACTTCTCCTTTGCTGAGATAATCCATCATCCTCACAGGTGTGGCATATCAAGATGGTGATTAGACAGCATGATTATTGCACAGGTGTGCCTTAGGCTGGCCACAATAAAAGGCAAAAACAAAAGTGTGCGTTTATAATTTTGTTCAGTATATTTATTAACATACTAGTTTTTACAGTTTCACTTGCTTTTGGACACATTTGGATTGAAGAGATATTCAGGTATAATCAAATAAAAAATAAAACTGGGTTTTTATACTGGCCACTCTTTCTTCCTGGAAAAAATAAAAAATACAAATAAATTCTGAAGAATTTGAAACGTATCTTGAGTAAGATTATATGTCATCACTTTGACCACAGACAAAAAAGTTATTCTTCAACATCCTTGAGAGATTTTATTTTTTTTTACTTCAGTTTACTGACAAAAAGGGAAGTGACTTTAAGTGGCGTGTAGTAGAGGTGGGTGTGGACAGGAAAAACCCATCCAGAATCCCAACCTCACAATGAATCAGAGCCCACTGACAGTGTCTCAACGCACGCTACTGTTCAAAATAATCAAAGTGATGCCTGTGTTCTCCCCAGCTCTACAGCATCCCATTTTTTTTTTTTTTATTAAATCAAGCGTAAGCATTAGTTCTGGCAGGTCACGTTAGTCAATCTCGCATCAGCTGACTCTCAGCTGATCCCTATCTACCTATGGGAATACAACACCTATCTAAGCATTCCCTCAGTATTAAGTAAATAAGGTTCCTCAGTATTATCAGCAGTTTTCGCATTGCTCAATACCTAATTACCCTCCTCCATCCCCAACTCCTCCTCTGTCAGTCAGTATTCAGCCTTCTGATTCTCCTTTGAATCAGACTAATTCTAAAATGTGTACATAACATAGAACTTTAACGTTGGTTCTGTTTACCCTGGGGGTTATCACTGCTCTCCCTGCTCTTATCCATGCTAGGATGCATGGATGCGCAGGGAGTTCTTGCCCAGAGCAGAATAGTGGTCGATAGTGGCCCTGACAGAAATACTGTATTTACCCAACACTGAAAAAAAAAATGCAATAAAAAAATTTAATTAAAATTGCTTCATTACGTCTAAAGTAGACAGCCTTAGGGTGTTTTCACACTTGATCCTTCTCAGGGGTCTGAGCGCGGTTCGCATGATTTTTGGCCCATATGTGAACACTCCAAATGGTCTCAGACCCCTCAGAAGCGAACCGAACCGAGACCATCTCGGGAGGTGGTCTGAGTACGGTTCGCTTTAAGATATTGGCACGGTTCGCTAAAAACGGGCATTGTGAACACAAAGCAATTGTTTTTTTTCCATTCGTGAATTTTCTTTAGTTTGTTCTTTACATGTCTCCGTACAAATCGCACTTTTCAAAACATGGCTACTGCTGCTGCTGCCGGGAGAGGGATATTATGGACAGACGAGGAAACGGATGCACTTCTACAAATTTGGAAGGAGAACTATATAAAAAAATCAACTGTCAACAACCCACAGAAATTCAAAAGTGTTTCTTCAATTTTCAGCAAAACTGAAAGAGAGAGGATTTAACTGGACCGCTCTGCAATGCCAGGTTAAAGTGAAGAAATTGCGCCAGAAATATATGGCCACACGAGACAAACTTCGAACTAGTGGACAGTCAGCCGATGTAAAGTGGCCACTTTACGATGTACTGGACAAAATTCTTGGTACAAGCCCCAGCCCAAACCCAATGGATGTCGTAGAAAGAGGAAGTGTTGACATCATGATAATGGTACGTTCGTTGCCAACTTGCTTTACTACTTTAAAACACAGCTTTAAAAAATATTATTTGAAAATATATTTTTTAAACAGACTGCATAAAATTGTCAACACATCTAGTAAATTACACATTATTTTGTTAAGTTGTCTATTAATAAACATGGGAGAATCATGATGTACGTTATACCATTAAATTCAGTTACATAAATTTGCTTTATGTTCAATAGAAATTAATCTCAATTAACAGCATTATGTTGTTTCTTTATAAAGTGATTTTTTTTTTCGTTAAAGTTTATGAATGTATTCATGTTGTCATGGCCATGAATAAATAGACATAACTTTACACAGAAAAGATTAAGCAATTTTATAAAACTGAAGTTGTCAGCATACTTGTCAGCCACTTCTATCAAACCTCTACAATTAATCCAAAATGCAGCTGAAAGATTAATCTTTAATGAGCCGAAAAGAACGCATGTCACACCTCTTCATCAGTTTGCACTGGCTACCAGTAGCTGCTCGCATTAAATTCAAAGCATTAATGTTTGCCTACAAAACCAGCACTGGCTCTGCACCCCTTTACCTAAATTCATTACTTCAGAGTTATGTGCCCTCTCGAAGCTTGCGTTCTGCAAGTGAAAGGCACATTATTGTGCCATCCCAAAGAGGCACAAAAATCACTTTCACAGACTTCTACATTAACTGTTCCCTCCTAGTGGAATGACCTGCCCAAATCAATCCAAGCAGCTGAGTCCTTAACCATCTTCAAGAAACCACCAAAAACACATCTTTTCCACCTTTATTTGACCCTCTAACTCTAGCACTTTCTATTCTATTTTAATTTCACTTATCTAGATTTATCGTTTTTTAATTTTATTTTTTTATTAAAAAACAAAAACAAACAAACTAGCTTCTATTTTTTCTATTCTTCTACTGTTTTTTCTTTGTGTGTGTGTAGATATATCGATAAGTATATATATTATATATATATATAGAAAAATATTCTACGGGGTGTGAAAAAGTGGTGCCCCCTTCCGGGTTTATTTTTTTTTTGCATATTTGTCACACTTAAAAGCTTCAGATCATCAAACAAATTTTAATAGTACACTTAGATAATGCAAGTAAATACAAAATGCCTTTTTTAAATGATGATTTAATTTATTAAGGTAAAAAAGCTGTCCAAAACCTGCCTGGCACTACGTGAAAAAGTAGCGCCCTAAATCTAATAACTGTTGTGCCACACTTTGCAGCAACTGTGCAATCAAGTGTTTGCGATAACGGGCAATGAGTCTTTCACATCGCTGTGGAGGAATTTTTGGCCCACTCTTCTTTGCAGAATTGTTTTAATTCAGCCACATTGGAGGGTTTTCGAGCATGAATGGACTGTTTAAGCATCGGATTTAAGTCCGGACTTTGATTTGGCCACTCCACAAAACCTAATTTCGTTTTCTTTGAGCCATTCAGAGGTGTTTTGCTGGTGTGTTTGGGATCATTGTCCTGCTGCATAAACCAAGTGTGCTTGAGCTTGAGGTCACAAACTGATGTCCGGACATTCTCCTTCAGGATTTTCTGATAGAGTGCAGAATTCATGGTTCCGTCATTTATGGCAAGTTGTCCAGGTCCTGAACCTGCAAAGCAGCCCCAGACCATCACACTACACCACCATGTTTGACTGTCGGTATGACGTTCTTTTTATGAAATGCTGTGTTGGTTTTACCCCAGATGTAACGTGACACACACCTTCCAAAAAGTTCAACTTTTGTCTCATCGGTCCGCAGAATATTTGCCCAAAAGTCTTGGATAATCAAGATATTTTTTGGCAAATGAGAGACGAGCCTTTTTGTTCTTTTTGGTCAGCAGTGGCTTTTTTTTGCCTTGGAACTCTCCCATGGATACTGTTTTTGCCCAGTCTCTTTTTTTTTGTTGAATCATGAACACTGACCTTAAGTGAGGCAAGTGAGGCCTGCAGTTCTTTAGATTTTGTTCTGGGTTCTTTTATGACCTCTTTGATGAGTCGTCGTTGTGCTCTTGGAGTAATTTTTGTTGGCCGGCAACTCCTGGGAAGGTTCTCCACTGTTCCATGTGTTTGTCATTTGTGAATAATGGTTCTCACTGTGGTTTGCTGGAGTCCCAAATCTTTAGAAATGGCTTTATAATCCTTTCCATACTTATACATGTCAACTGTTTTGTTTCTCATCTGTTCTTGAATTTATTTAGATCGCGGCATTATGTGTTGCTCTTTAAGCATGCTTCACGTTGTCAGACAGCTTCTATTTAAGTGATTTCTTGATTCAGCAGGTCTGGCAGTAATCAGGCCTGAGCTTGGCTAGTGAAATTGAACTCAGCTTTCGAAAATAATGAGGTTAATCTCATCATCATTTAACTGGAGGGGCAATTAATTTTTCACGTAGGGCCACGTAGTTTGGACAGCTTTTTTCCCTTAATAAATGAATCATCATTTAAAAACTGCATTTTTTCTTGCATTATCTTTGTGTAATATTTAAATTTGTTTGATGATCTGAAACATTAAAGAGTGACAAACATGCAAAAAAATAAGAAATCAGGAAGGGGCCAACACTTTTTCACACCACTGTTATATAGATATATAATATCTTATATATATACATACACACCTTGCTACGTGTACTGCGTTAGGTTAACCGGGACTTGTCATTTGCACTTATATATTGTTGCTCTTTTGTTAGTTTTGACTGCTTTTATTGTCCTCATTTGTAAGTCTCTTTGGATAAAACCGTCTGCTAAATGACTAAATGTAAATGTAAACTAAATGTACTTATTGTTGGCATTTCATTAATGTGTTTTAAAGACATATTAAATAAAATGTAATTTGTAGTAAACAATATGGCACAAATGCTGTCCATTAAACAAGTCAGGAAGAGAGCCTAGAAATAGATGTGTAACATGAATAAGTTCTATCAAATGTATTTTTGTTGCCTATATTTTGCCCTAACTATTGTGCATATCATCTTTCATTAGAGAATGATGACAACAGCAGCATTATGGATGAAAGTTCCAGTTCAAGCATCCATGTGTCTGCAGTAGATATCAATGCTGAAGAGACTTCAAGCAGTCATCCAGTTGAAGGAAAGAGAAAGGGTACCAAATCCAACCAAGATGAGAGAAAAAGTTCTCTACAGCAAATTACCACTTTGATTTCCTCAGTCATCAAACAGCAGAGGAAAGACCACAAGCTTTGTTTGCTGAGAGAAGAGGAACGGCACCAGAGAGAATTGGAGCTGGAATGAGAGCGTTACAGGCTCCAAATGGAAATGGAAGAGAGGCGACACCGTGCACAGATAGATAGAACATGATCAGGCTATGATGAGGATGCTATGTCAAGTGATGAGCGCTGCTGTAAATCCCACTTTTCCACCTATGCACACACAATCATTCCCCAATCAAATGGTCTCTCAAACCCATCCAAACGAAGAACCATCTTATCCTAATTTGAGTGAAATACACTAACCAAGTTCTACAGTTACTACCCAAGAAGCCAGTAGTGTCAGCAGTAGTGAGCAGACACTGTCTTCTGTCTTGCATGAGTTGAACAACTTTTGAATTCTCCTTGATTGTTGTTTTTGTTCTAAAGGAGTTGTTTGTTCTTGAGAGAAATACTTTTTCCACATGCTAACACACATGGCCATACAATTAGTTTTGTTTCTACAGAGGGTACTGTTCATTAGTAATGGTTTTCCACAGTTCTGATTAGTTAAAAGTTTGACAGTTCAAATATCTGAGCACTTTATAATACTTCAGTTTTATACAATTGCTTAATCTTTTAATACTGCTTTATAACCAGCTAATAATGTTTTTATTTTGAAAAAATAATGTTTCTGTTATATTCTATGAAATCTACATTTTTTTTTGTTAAAGTCCTCTATTTTTTGATAATATTCAGTATTTTGACAAACTCTTTATGTTTTGCAATTTTACTGTAGTATGTGCTGTGCCAATAAAGTGCTTTACAACAGTTTATGCAGTGCAGGCTTTTATTTAATAATAATTATGTAACATTTGTATCAGTATTTATCATGGAGGAAACAAGTTTGTTTTTATTACATAGAAAGAAAAAAATGTGTTGCCAAAGGAACTGCTGAACATTCATTAATTTACATATATTCAAAATTACATATAACAAAAAAATGCAAGAAATTAAGATTATTTTTAAGATAATAAACATGAACATATTTAAATTTTAGAATTACCATACATTTGTATTAGGTCAACTAGTGCTCTGCATATGTCTTGTCCAGTTACATCATCTGCAATAGGTTCATCCTCTTCTGTGTTGGCTATTTCTGTTTCGTTGTCATTGTCATTAATGAGATTTGGCTCCCATGCTTCACCTCTGCTCTCACATATATTGTGCAAAGTGCAACAAGCAGCAATCACTGTGTTGATGCCGTTGGTGCTGTGATCATTCCTCTTCAGCAAACATCGTCAGCGAGCTTTTAGTCTACCAAAAGCACATTCAATGCACATTCTTGCTCGGCTTAATCTGTAGTTGTACTGTTGTTCAGCTTGAGTCAGACCTTGCCCTTCTGCAAATGGCTTCTCTAACCATGGCAAAAGAGGGTAAGCAGCATCACCTATGATTGTTATTGGTACAGGTACATCTTGAAAATCCTCAGTCCATGCTGGAAAAAGCCTCCCAGACTGTCCTTTTCTACAAAGGCTAGAATTTGCAAAAACACAGGCATCATGCGCTTTTCCAGGCCATCCAACATTAATATCCCAAAACTGCAGCTTAAGGTCCACAACAGCCTGCAACAGTACTGAATAATAACCCTTGCGATTGTAGAAATCAGCCTTTGTTTTGTGAGGTGCTATCATGGGCACATGGGTGCCATCAATGGCTCCGACACACTGGGGGAAACCCCATTTGTCTCTGAAACCATTAACAATATCTCTCAAAACATTTCCTTGTGGCACTTTAATAAACGTTGGCATCAGAACTTGCACAATTGCATGCACAAGTTATCTTGTAATTATGCATACAGTAGAAATTCCTGTCCCAAACAGGTGCGAGATGGTCCGGTATTCTGTGTTAGTAGATAGTCTCCACAAAGCCACTGCGACTCGATTCTCCACTGATAAAGGTTTTCTGTAGCGTGTTGTAGTTCGTTGGAGATGAGGTCTTAGTTCATGACATATAAACAGGAATGTCTCTCTACTCCTGAATCCTGAAATTTCTGTGCCAGTCAGAGTCAGACCAAAACTCTGTGCTCTCCCACCAAAGGCGTGATCGATTTCTGGTCCAACAGGATCTTTAAAACTATTTAACAGGAATGGTTATATGAAACTGTGATGTAATGGTAAAATCACAAAATAGTACGCTATTTAGCTCAAACGTATGATATCAAACAATGAGATATGAGTGAGAAAACTAACCTTTCTGGGAGACAGCTCAGTTGTCAGCATGACTGAAGTGTGCATCATAAGTTAAAGTCCCAGAGATAAACAGTGTTGCTTCTGAAAGAGATGTTTTCGCCTTATTTTTTATTTTTCTTATCTTTTGCATTTGTTGACTGTGTTGTGACTTGATTTCTTTGATTTTTTTATTATGTTCTCTATTTCTCTTTTGTAATAAAAACATGTTGTGCAGGAAAATGAGCACATGCTTAGGGTCAGCAATCTTGCATATTGTTGCTGTACCCATAATGCACAGCACTGGAAGAAAACTGGGTCCCAAAAAGAAACAAGTATGAACACAAAGAGGTCTGAGACTCCATTACTGCTGAAGTGGAAGAACAAAGGAATCCGAGTCCTCTTTCAGGAACTGCGATAGTGTGAACACAAAGAGAACTGGATCCTTTTTCACTTGGTCCACCTCTTGGTCCTTTTCAGGGGTCTGAGCGCGGTTCGTGTGATTTTTGGCCCATATGTGAACACGCCAAATGATCTCAGACCCCTCAGTAGCGAACCGAACCGAGACCATCTCGGGAGGTGGTCTGAGTACGGTTCGCCTTCGGCTAAAGGTATGGTTTGCTAAAAACGTGCATTGTGAACACAAATTGGCCCGGGCTCACTTGATTTTTCCATTTGCGAATTCCGATGTAGTTTGGCCATCAGATGTTTCCGTACAAATCAGCTGTTCATAGTGGCTGCTTCTTCTGGCAGATCTCTACAAATTGTTCGCTCACAACGTACACTCGTTTATTTTAATTTCAACCGCTTCCAAACTGTGTAAGAGAGACTGATGAAGGTTTTTTATACTGATAAAGGTTTCTATGCGTCTTGCCAGTTTAAACTTTTTGATATAGGCTACGAGCGCACAGATCCCAGCGGGGGCTAAACTACACTCTCTTTACCGTTTGTTTCAACTGTCAAAAACACCCATGTTTTACATAAACACAGTTGGTTTTGTCTCAATCGAATGTAAACATCTGGGAAAGAAATTGCATGTGTATCAACTGATCTGTGCAGTATGTAGTTCTAGTACAGCAGCCTAATATGAGAATCAGTAGAATCTATTATTCATACGATTAATAATATGCATTTGAATTATTTTTCATTTGATTAGTACATTTCTTACTTAAATGCTGCATTTAAGGATATCTGTACTGTACCTGAAAAATTTAAAGCAGTTTAATATATTTTCTTTTATTTGTCCCAATTTATAATATTTTTTTATATATATTCTCAATGTCATCACATTTCTTGTATCCAATTTAGGCCATAAAAAAGTACCATGGGGAAGACGGAAAGACAGTGGCCATATAGCTTATGTGAGATAAATGAAAAAAGGCAATATATTCATTGGATAAATGAGCGCTGCACCTTTCATTATATATTTTTGCGCCTCTGAAACCCACCTGCGGCAGAGAAATGAATTTGCATTTTTCACATCCCTTCTGCCTGGTTTAAAAATATAATTATATTAACCGTCCATTAACCCATTAATATAAGAATTGAGATACATTTGATTTTGACTCTTGCTTAAAATGGGGGGGGGTTTTTTTTTGAAATTTTAAAGGCTGAAATTTGAAATTTCGCAAATGGAAAAATCAAGTGAGCCCAGGCCGATTTGTGTTCACAATGCACGGTTTTAGCGAACCGTACCTTTAGCCGAAAGCGAACCGTACTCAGACCACCTCCCGAGATGGTCTCGGTTCGGTTCGCTTCTGAGGGGTCTGAGATCGTTTGGTGTGTTCACATATGGGCCAAAAATCACGTGAACCGCACTCAGATGTCTGAAAAGGACCAAGTGTGAAAACACTAATAATAAGTCTACATTGATCCAGATACATTTGAAAATGGTGTTTTCATTTCAAAATGCTCTCCATCCACATCCAAGTTTCTCATCCACACTCAAATGTCAGAAAAAAAAAATATTCCCTTACTTCGCATGCATAAAACCTCATAAACGCTCACTGAGATGATACAGATACAGAGACATAATAAGTTTTCACAAAGTTCTTCTGGCAGGATCATTTTATTTAGGAAAATATCTCACCATTCACTGATCATCCTGTCACACTTTAATTGTGACCCTGGAGCCCAAAAGCATTCTTAAGTTCGCTGGGTATCTTGTAGCAATAGCCAACATACCTTGTGGGTCCAAATTAAGATTTTTTCTTTTAAGCCAAAAATCATTAGGATATTAAATAAAGATCATATTCTATGAAGATATTTTGTAAATTTCCTACCGTAAATATATCCAAACTTCATTTGTGATTACTAATATGCATTGCTAAGAACTTCATTTGGACAATTTTAAAGGCGATTTTCTCAGTATTTTGATTTATTTTTGCACCCTCAGATTCCAGATTTTCAAATAGTTGTATTTCAGCCAAATATTGTCCGATCCTAACAAACCATACATCAATGGAAAGCTTATTTATTCAAATTTCAAAGAATTTACCCTTATGACTGGTTTTGTGGTCCAGGGTCATATATGTTTGATCTAAAATAATTGCAATTTTTTTTTTCTGTCATCTTTGCAGGACTGTAATATGAAGAGTGTACAAAATAACATAGCACATGACAGGCATACTGTAGATATCTATTAAAACAACTCTCAGTGTGAACACATTTGTTAATTACACTCTGACTGTTTATTTGTCACACATGAACACAATTAATTACTTTCTACAGGACCTTTGAGAAACATCACTTCACTAGAGAATGAAGACTCTAAAGAGGTGTTTTCATCGGATGTCTCGATGTGGGCTTGTCCAGCGTCCAAAGTGGAGTGAAGATTAGCTTGTGCTTGCTGTTGTGTCTTGATATGTGTTTACAACAGAAAAAAAGACAAGGAAAACACATTTACATCGGTCTGCAAGCTTATTTTAAAAAGCTAATTTTTTTAGATTTCTGTCAATGCAAAAACTCATTTAATCCATATTGTAACAGAAAGAAAAGACTGTGTAATAGTGTATCTATTGACTAGTGAGGATATTTTATATCTTTACTGATTATATTGAGAAGACCTGTGGATCTCACACTTACAAACTGATTCTCATAATCAGAAGATCCCGACTGGTGAACAGCAGGTGTGGGATGGACAGACTATGTGACAAATACATTGATTATTTGAAAAATTAACTCGCTTTTGACAGCAAAAACTCTTTTGCACATGTATTTTTGATATTTCACTTACTGTGAGTGTGTCGTATACACCAGTAGATCTGGACTTGAGGTCTAGAGCCGTATATGTGCTTACACTGGGATCATCGTTCTACAGGGAAAGAGGGAGAATATATAAAAACTAATTTTATTCTTTTATTGATTTTATGCTGTGGTTCTTTGAGCATCTCACCTCATAGTCGTGTACTGTAGATCTTCTCTTTATCCTTTTTCTGTCAAAAAAGGAAACACAAGTTTTTCATTGTTTCATATATAATTAATAGTCAAATATATTTTATTCATTCGTTTGAAAGTAAATGATGTTTATATACTCTTGTTTATTTTTTTTTTACATTATGAATATTATAATGATGATGATGATGAATAATCCTCCAGATGTTGCTGCGATCACAATCACGTTCCTATCAGCACCAGGATGAACTGAAAGATGAAGATCATCATAATTAACACACTGATGAATGATGTGAAGATACAGGAGTGTGTTAATAAAAGCTTCACCTGTGACAGTAACAGCGTCTGATCTCTGAGATCCATGTTGATTGTGATCCTCACAGTTGAAGCGTCCACTCTTCGCCTGAACTCGGCCGATCCCAGCCCCGTATCTACTCCTCTGAGCTTTGAGTCTCCTTAAACCAGCTTATTTCTGCAGGTGGGTTTGAGTCACTGCTGCAGCTCAGAGTCACTGAATCTCCCTCCACTATTTCAGCAGATGGACGGATGGACACTGAGACGCGCTTTGGAGGATCTAACACAGAAAAAAACATTGATGTCATTACGTACCACAATAAATTTGACATCATAGACTATGTTTGGAGGATTTAATGTCAAAGTTACTGAACCATTATTAACTCACACATGACGCTTAAAGTCACAGCAGCAGAGTATTTCTCTCCATGTTTATTTCTGGATCTGCACTTGTATTCTCCACTGTGATCAGAGCTGATCTTTGAGATGCTGTAGATTCTTCCAGATCCTACAATTGTACCTCCTTTAAACCAGCTGATTTCTGCAGGAGGGTACGAATCACTGCTGCAGCTCAGAGTCACTGAATCTCCCTCCACTATTTCACCAGATGGACTGATGAAGATCACAGGATTCACTCGAGGATCTACAGGAGAAGTATTTAAATTTTATTTTTAATCATTTTAACAACGAAGGTCTCTAATTGTCAAGGAAAAATCTGAGCTGAAGCTTTTGCATGAATACTGAAACTGTAAACATGTACATGGGTTGCCTGATCATGATTCACTCACACTGACTCTGTTTCAATTAATCTCAAATGTTTTTAGTTGTGTTCTGGGCTGCGTTTCTCGAAACCTTCTTAACGCTACGTCATTCTTAAGTTATACCTTAAGCTGTAACTTATTGTTAATATGTGTTTCCCGAAACGTTCTTAGTTAAGTATACCTTCTGTAAGTCATTTGTTTGTAAGGTTAGTCTGGACAACTCTTAGCCATACATTATCGCTGTTCACAGCTCACTCCGCTAGTGACCACCACTGTGCAAAAACCTTCTTCACATTTCAGTCAATACGATTGTAATTCTGTGGCAAGAAAAAGTGCAGAACCAAATAAATATTACAATTCTAAAGTTGTATAAATACACCCACAGTGTTTCATAGTGTTTCAATTGATTTCAGTTTTTTTATGCAAGAATAAAACTGTCATAACTGATGGGTGTTAGTTTTCCATTAACTAGACAAAGTCACATCGTCTGGCAAACATATTAGGCAGCACATAATTAAGAGTCTATTTAAGGGAATTAAATGTGAATTTTTTTTTTTTTGTTTTTTTTTGTTTTTAATGGACAATGCATATTAATTAACATTTCTGTCAATATGCCAGAATTAGCCAGACAGCTATTTTTCACCTGCAGTCCCTAGACAGATGGTAATAGTCACCCTAAAAGAAAGTAAAATTACATATTTACATAATAAAACAATTACAATACATTTAGTAAAAAGTACTATTAAGCTATGATGTACAATAGAAACACAACAGACCAACAATCAGACAAACATCAGACAAATACATGAACACATACACACACACAAAGCAAAATGGAGAGTTTGGTCAAACTATGGCAGCGATAAAGCGAATAGTTGTCCTAAATCAAAGATCAAAGATGGCTGCATCCGCGCAGCCAGTTAGTGTATGTGCATTATTTCATAATAGTGTCAGAATAGCTACCATGTCACAAGGATACATAATTTTTTTTTTTTTTTTTCAGAAAAAAATGTTGCCTGCACGGGAGCAAATTCAGCAGCTTTTACATCTTGTTGGTCAAACTTTGTAGAGACAAACTTGACGGAGCTACACCCTGAGCCCCGGAATTCAGCTGCTGGCAGCTCTCCGTTTTTATGCTGTGGGGAGTTTTCTGGAGGTGGTTGGGGATGGATATGGACTGAGTAAGACCTTGGTGTGGCGGTGTGTTCACTACATCTTGCTCTGTCACGCCACCGATTATATAGACTACGTATACCTTTGGCCAGGCACTAAGTGATGGAGGCACATCAAGGCTTCCATGCCATTGCGGGTGTTGTCCCGTTGAGTAATGGCCTTGTGGACTGGACACTTATGCCCATTGCCAACATCCCTCAGCGCCTCGACCAGGCCTTCATAAATAATGAACATGATACTTAAATTCTCTTCAAAGCCAGCGAGCCTAACGCCGTTAAGTAACTGACTAAGCCGAATACTTTTGCCATGAGGTTGCGGTTCACACACTTGCAAAGTCAATACATACACACAGTGTGTTTGGTGTGTGTGTGTTGTGTTGTGTGTGTGTGTGTTGTGTTGATATCAAGGTTGCATTAGTTTGCAATTAATTATTTTTTAAATGCAGTGAGCCCCGATTAATGCAATTTCTAATATTTCTAAAGTGTTTTTCTTTAGAATGAACATCACTTTACCCGCTCTATAACGCAGTGAAAAAGCTCCTGTAGTGAACAATCGATTATCGAGGCATCGATATCAACCTATTCAGCACCACCGCCATGGACAGTACCTGCTAATGTCGCACGTAAGAAGGTTTACCTTAAGCGTACAATTACATCCTGCTAGCGACCTCAAGGCGATCTTCAGACATATGCATATTAACCATAACTAGTTATAATTAACTATTCATATTTTTAGATCCGCTGTAGATATTTACTTGAGCTCTCGGGGTCAACTGTCTGTCAATTCTAAGAACGTTCATTTCCTGTTTAAGGGAAATAACTTTCTTACTGTACAATTCTACAAAAGCTTGTTGCATGAATCTGCATGATTAAGTGATTCCAGTTATGAGCAAACGATGAACAACTTCAAGTGTGATACAAGTAAGGTTTTATAACTACATAAACACTTAAACTAGTCCAAAATACTACATAAACACATAAACTGGTCTAACATACTACATAAACACTTAAAATGGTCTAACATACACATACACACACACATACATACAGTTGGTATAGGAAAGGGTTTAACTCAGTACAGAAAGAGGCATAAAGAATGAATTTTATGGAACATTTTCATATTCAGCAGATTTACACCTGAGGGAAACATCGGATTTTTAGTTCAAACACACCTTTGTAAAAAGTTGTAACTGATACTTAATGTATCAATTAGTAAGACTAAGTTTGATACTTGCGATTCTCGGCTGTCTGAAAGAGATTCCTGAGGCAATCTTAAGGCCCAAGATCTTGCTGAAGTTGGTTGATGAGAAAGAATCAGTTTTGAGTCAGAGAATCTTGATTTAAATGGAAAGGACAAGGCCGAAGAAAGGCCTGGCACAATGCTTTGGTATCCTGAAGTGTTTTCTCACATCTTCATCTTAGCATCTGACCGAACCACCGACTGGGCGGGTCACATGGTGTGTCAGCTTTAAGGTCAGAGAAGATCCCCGCCTCTCAAGATGGGCTTATCCAATGAGAAAGGCCGGAATCCCAAGTAGGCGTTTTGAGATCCTGTGGAGTTTATGAATCTTTGTGTGGAAACATGGTACTGGTAGTATCTGAACTTGAATCGAAATTCTTAAAGATTCTCAGGACACATAATATATTGCCTATGTAACATATAATATACACTCTTGTTTAGATCATCAGAAGGCGAATTCATAGATACTAAACACGGTATATGTAAGGTTATATGAATGAGTGGTTTATCGTAAGCATGAATAAAATATTCTATAATACAACAGATTAATACAAAACAGCAATAATATACACAATGGCCTGAAGAATATGTGTGTTCATTCAAAGAAAGGTTTTCCTATGAATTAATTAGTAGAAAAGTCAATTTCTGCTCTGCCTCTCCTATGGGGACAAAGAGTGGGTTATCCTACTCACATTCCTGGGGGGGTCATAAAACCAGTGATATCATGATTAGTTGTCATGGTGACCAGGGGGCCTGGTGTTTGCAGAAATCCTGGCATCCAGTATATTGAGTGAGGGGACTGTGACGATTTGTTAATCTAATGAATAATTGATTTGTTAAATCAAATAAAATTTAGTGTGTCAGATTGGTCGAGACGCTACAATCCTAAGGTATAGTTCGGGGAACACGCATAGAACAGGTATACCTTTAGTTAAGATATACCTTTAGAGTCTTCGTAGCATGCTAAGAGACAACGTTATCGGGAAACGCAGCCCAGATCTGTACTTCATGTGATCAAGTTCTTCCAGAGTCACTAAATCTTTTGTCATGGACATCACTCTGAATAGTGTCATGCAGGAGACAAAATTAGACACTACTGTACTCAAAATATTTGTATATGACTGTAGACGTGACTGTGAAAAATCTGTAAGTATAACACAAAGAGCCAAACCTATTAATTACAAGGGGAGCCCACATATTTTTGTTCATGTACTTTACATCACAGGAACCATTTAAAAAAAGTAAGTATACACAAAATAAAGAACATACTCACATCTGACATTCAGCTGCACATCAGGTGATGTGTAAATGTGTCCATGTAGAGCACAGCTGTATCTGCCTGCATCCTCTCTTCTGACTGACTGCAGCAGGAGTTGATTGTTTCCGTCTCTTCTCTCAGTTAATGGCTGTGAGTTTCTGTACCAGATGAATGTTGCTCTGTCAGTCAGAGTGCAGCTGCTTTTACATGTCAGACTGACATTATGACCCTCTGTCACTCTCTCAGGAGCCTCCACCTGAAGATCTGAACACAACACACACATTATATCTAGTGCTGCTGTCATACACTGATTATTATTCAACATAATGCATAGAAGAAGAGCTCCGCCTCATGAAAGTCACCTGTGACAGTAAGATTCACTCCTGGAGTGCCAAGCCATTTCACATTAGGTTTATCAGTGATGAATCTGAAATAGTACTTGTGTGAATCTTTCTGTGTCACTTGACTCAGTCTGATGCTGCAGTTCTGCTGTTTGTCTCCCAGATACTGAAGCCTCTGACTGTATTCAGGATCCTTAGACAGATCTGGAAACTCTTTAACTTGTGTTTTGGTCCAAAATGCTTCTATGATCTGATATCCAGTAGTAGGGTATCTAAAAGTGCAGCTCATTGTCACTGTTGACCCCTTCAGTGCACAGATGTGTGTAGAGCTGTAACTCACATCCCAATCATACTGGCCATAAACACCTGGAACACACATTAAAGGAATTGTTTACCCAAAATGAATCTCTCATAAATTCCAAGTTGTCCCAAACCTTAAGGCTGCCATAAAATACATTCATTTTAATTCAACATGTAATACTCTAATGTGGGAGTTTAGGTAAACTTTAGTTTTTTAACACTAGAATCGCCAGAGGTCACTGTGTACCTAAAAGCGCCAGCACGTAAATATTACCCACGCACATGTCAACTGTTTTTATAAGGCTAAAGAACATATTATTTCACTTTATTATGCCACTGTCTTCACAAAGAAATGTCTAGAGTAATGAAATGATTATGTCTAGTCATCAACTATATTTATCCTGTTGTTTTATGTTCAAGACTTTTTAATGCAGGCTACACTAATCCATAACGGTCAGTAGCCTAAGCTAAAAAAAAGCCTGCACTGACAAACGAAATTAGAAGGTAGTACGCTAAATTTTGGTGGTGAATTATAATACAATGTCATAACAATAGATAAGATACTAATAGCCTATATACTTAATGCGCAATTAATATTCACCACACTGCATAGATGTGCCTGAAGGCAACGCACAGCTTATCCTACCTATTTATTTGTTTAGTTATATAATTTATAATTTGAATAAGAGAACAACACAAATAAACTTCGGGTAATCAAAAAATGGTTTTATTCACTACATCATATAGATCTGATTTTTTTTCTTCAGGAAACAGGCAGACTAGAATAAATAGCAACACAGTAGCAAACAATAAACGATATGGCAAGACAAAAAATAAATAATTAAAACCAAAGTTTGACCAATTAGAGTAACGTGAGGCTAAAACGTGTAAATATGATATCTGGATCACTGTCAGATGCTGAGCCGACCCAGGACTCATAACTTACCATCAGACTCTCCATCATTCATGGCATTTAGTGTTTCTAATACTTACCTTCCATAAATCGCCTTTTTTTTTTTTTCATTTCGACTTTCTTCATGAAACTGATAACTGCTAAATCAGTGAGTGAAAAGCATTGCCAAGAAATGTACAATGTTAAAACATAAGCGGCAAGAAAATGACAGCGATCTTAAAATAAGCATACATGCAATATATAGGTGGGTAAATTTGACCCGCTGGCGCTTATAGGTATAAATGCCCCATTTTTTATCTGGTTTTATCTAAATAATTGTTAACAACATTGGATTGAAATATTACATAATTTTAGTAAAAGTCAATGACTTGGATACTTGAATGTTTTATTTTAAATCTGTCATGTAAATTTTTTTGAAAAACAGCCACAGGTCAAATTTACCCTAGGTGTTAACTTCAGCTCTGACTGAACTTTAACTTGATAATGTATTGTTGATTAATACAAAACAAAGTTATGAGAAACATTTAACAGGGAAGTCCAATGATTGGCAGACCCCCAGTTAAAGAAAGTCACAAAGAACAAGTATATTTCATTACCAACAACAAAATATGAATTTTCCAATAGGACTGACTCACTGTGAACCACGAGCAGAATCACCAGAGGAAGAGGAGGAGCCATTCTGACTGACGTCACTACAAGACCGATATAACACACACAACATGAGAAAAACAGTCTTTAGCTTCAAAAACATCTCCATAAAGCAGTTTTCAATGAGAATATCTCATATCGAGAAAATCAGTGGTTTCTACAACAGTATTAATCAGACTATATTCACATGTTAATCAGAGTAACTCTTACCGTGTTCTGCTGAGTCTGATCTCCAGCAGCCGTTAAACTGAGTTCACATGGTTTGTTTTAAAATATCCCTGCGGACAGATGTATTTCTTCCTCTTTTTTGGGTGCTGCCCACACATGCAACTTTAAACAGCTTTCCGTCATGAGCCAATGGCATGTACTGCTAAGTAAACCAAATATTCTTAAACAGTTGGACATGAAGATGACATATTTTATTGTTGTTGTTGTCCATCACTTGACTGATCAGTAAATTACATATTTATTTTCTCTCTTACTGTAGTAGGACTTTATAGTTTCACTTGCTTTTACACATATTAGGATTGGAGAGATGATCATGTTTATATCAAAAATAAAACTCGGTTTTCATACTGGCCGCCGTGTCTTCCTGGAAACATTTTCTGAATTCTGAGACATATGTTGCATAAGACTGGTTGTCGTCACTTTGACCACAGATAGAGAGTTATTTCTGACCTACTTGAAGATTGCCCTACAGATTTTGAAACTAAAAAATATATATATATATATATTTCTCAGCTGCCGTTGCCCCTAGATGGAAAAAGCATGAGATGGAAGGGAACAATTAGATTTCAATGCTCTTGCATTTGCTCACAAAAGTTGCTCAGGGAATTCACATTTTTTTTAGTGAACACAAAAGCACTGAAATATAATTTTTAATACTTATGTCGGTTACACTTTATTTCGATAGTCCCATTTAGACATTCTACTAACTATAAGTAACTTTGTAACTACATGTCAACTAATTCTCATTAATTTGCAACTACAAGTCTACTAACTCTCAGAGTAGACTGTTAGTGTAGGTTTAGGGTTCGTAATAAGTTGACAAAATGTTAGAATATATTAAGCAGACAGTCTACTAATACGCTACTAACTGCTAGTTGACATGTAGTTGCAAATTTACTTACTGTTAATAGAATGTCTAAAGTGGACTATCGAAATAAAGTGTTACCCTTATGTCTAACATAACAGGGCTCCGCAGCTTAAAACGTGTTTAGTCAAACTGAATGATTTCAAACTTTTCTTAACACACACACACACAGTTTCACTACAAATAATCATCATCGGCCACTTTGACGCACCAGTGATCAAAACTCTATTTGTATCCACTGTTGTGAGCATTTTCCAGTTTATATATAATTATGTAGACATAAATGATTGTGTTGTGAAAGACCCAATATTAACTGAATATTAATAGTAATCCGGCAATCACATATGGTACGTTATATGTACGCTAGTGCATCTCACAAAACAATGACTCCAACTAGTTATACTGTTTTGAGTTTAGCTCCACAGTGACCTGAAATTGACTACCGAGGCTTCGACAGGAGTAAATAAAGATTTAAAGAACTGAAATCATGAACAACTGAAGCTTGAGTTTGGTGAAATTACTACGTTCATTTATGTGGTCACAAAACTTGAATAATTTCATCTTAACAAACACATGCCCAAATCACAGAATCTTTGTGGAGTTTATTTATTTATTTATTTTTTGTTTTCCACTCATCTGTTCACCTGATTTAATGAATAATATGCCATACATTTTGTTAAACTGCATGCTAAATTAAACAGCCAAAGGACATTCAAGGACATTAATTAATATTTGTTCATATTCAGCAAATATTTTTGGCTTTTGCTTTTCCCAGCAGCCGAGATGAACACAGGCTTCATGACGGTCTGTCATTCATCTGACGGGGCTGTAGATCACAGAGACCTCTTCCACAGTCTCCACATCCAATCGCCTGAAACAAAAATAAATGAAGAAAATAAAAAAGAAACATGATGTTATGCATCATCACATTACATGATGATGGAGTCATTTAAAAAATGCAGCCACCTTGTATGTCAGGTTTCTGATTTAGCATTATTAAGCAAATTGAAAAAAAACTATACAACTTCTCCGTTCATCATAATTATGACAGTGAGCAGATGATGACAGAAGTTTTATGTTTGCACCTCACGGCAGAAGCAGGCTGGTGAATCCTGAGATTGTCGTACTGGTTTTCGCTCTCCTCTGCTCTCTTCTTCGGTTTGTTTTTGTGATGTTGGACAGTCGCATACTGGATCTCCTCAGCATCTCTGTCTCCATCTCTTCTGGGTTTGCTGGATGAAATGCTGGCATACGGAGCGGCATCACAAATGGCTGATTCAGACACGTAAGCGTCCCTCTCAGTTACGTTAGAATACAGATCATCCTGGAATGAAAGAAAATGAATTATTATTCACATGAAATCGAACTTAAAGTGCATGATAAATATTTCCCATCATGTCTGGATGATTCACCTGTTTTACTGTGGCGTCTTCAGCTTTTGCACCTCTTCGTTTTCTCCTGCTTTTAAAGACATTAAAATTGCAAGTTGTGTTTTAAAGATTCATTAGTTATAATCACATGAGGCAATGTGCACAGAAATTGAAAATCAAACTTACATTATGAACACGATGATGATGATAATGATGAATAATCCTACAAATGCCACTGTGATTCCCAACCAGACATGCCAACGCAGATCATGAGGCACTGAGAGATGAAGAATATGAGTTAAGATTGACTCTCAAAGCTACAACTGTCTAGAACCTTTATAAAACAAAACCTTCACCTGTGACAGTAACAGCGTCTGATCTCTGAGATCCATGTTGATTTTGAGCCTCACAATAGTAGCGTCCACTGTGAATGGAGTTAAAGCTGGAGATGCTGAAACTCTGTCCAGATCCAACAGCTGAGCTTTGATTCTCCTTAAACCAGCTGAAGTTCAGAGCAGGAGGGTTTGCATCACTGCTGCAGCTCAGAGTCACTGAATCTCCCTCCACTATTTCACCAGATCCAGTTATGGACACTGAGACACTCCTGGGTGTATCTAAAATAGATAAACATTTTAATTCACAAAAAAATATTAGAAAATTATTAATTTGGATGTTAACAATGTGCAGATGATCATTAACTCACACATGACGTTTAAAGTCACAGCATCAGAGTATTTATCTCCATGTTCATTTCTGGACTTGCACTTGTATTCTTCACTGTGATCAGAGCTGATGTTTGAGATGCTGTAGATTCTTCCAGATCCTACAAACATTCCTCCTTTAAACCAGCTGATTTCTGCAGGAGGGTTTGAATCACTGCTGCAGCTCAGAGTCACTGAATCTCCCTCCACTATTTCACCAGATGGACTGATGAAGATCACAGGATTCACTGGAGGATCTACAGGAGAAGTATTTAAATTTTAAACTCTAAATGAAAAATAAGAAAGTGAAAATCGTACTAAACATGCAGTACTACAGTCAGCTTCAAAACATGAACATTAGACAGGGGCGCAGGAGACATTTTCAAAGTGGGGGGACCAAACAGCAAAAGCCGAGATAGTAAGATCAGATTTCCAGACATAGTACCACCACTTCAGGCTCACCGTCGGACCACTGTCTTTTATTAAACTTGCCTGATCATTGATCTGGATTAAATATTATTTGATTGTATTTATTCAACCGTTGTGTGTTAGAGCACCGATTGTGCATCACTGCCCGAGGCCCGCACATTCCGTTTTTGGCTCTTCCCGTCTCACAGGTATGTGTCTGCTAACTAGTGAGCATCGAGAGGTGTGCTTGAGGTAACTAGTTTTATTCGGATTGTAGTTTTCTGATGGAAAACGTCATAGTGGTTGGTTGGCGGTTGCCTTTCTCATTCAACATGCTCCGGCTGTAATCCCGTGCCTTTCCGTCGCGTTGTCCGTTTGCGTGTTGCGGACTATAGTGACGACATGAAGGTATGTGCAACTACCGCACATATTTGTACTGGTGCAGAATGAGAGGGACAAGGAGTACAGCCCCAACTCTCATTCTGCACCAGTACAGATATGTGCACGCGTTGCGCGTTTTGCTTGCTTGAGTGTTTCTGCATTATATGAGCGTTTTGAAAGTGATTCCAACAGTATTGTTTCTCTTTGTCTTTATCGTTAAGTTTGGTGTGACTCGCATACTTAGACTGGAAATGAGTTTAAGACGTTTTGGGGGTTTATTCTATATCGTTATCTTTATCGTTATCGTCCTTGGTGTGAACGGGCCTTTAGATGAAATCAACTGAAATAAAGCACATTCAATCTCTCAAGACCTCAGCAGAGGAGGAATAAATCACTCCACAAACAGCCGCAGCAGCTTCACTACTAACCAGACTGACTTTATTGCTTAAATCATTATTTTTGCAGTCATTTCAGGGCTTAAGTGCTGCCAACATTTTTTATGCAAAAACACGTGCAGTTTGGTCAAGCAGCAATCACACGTGATCAAAAAAAAAAAAAAAAAAGAGTGAAATGTTCTGGGAACTTTTTCTCCTTCACATGAAATCCCCTCCCTCGTGAACATCCACTACAATGACAGAACTTCACTCAGTGCTGCTCAAAATGTTACAATGCCTCCACTTTGGGGTCTGTCTGTAATGTGTTTAATCTGTTTTTTACAACACACGGGCAATATAATCACAGATGGGAGTTTACCCATGTTCCCAGAGTCCTATGTTATCCAGTGTGATGGTCTGTTAACTCTAACACTGTTAATTTAACACTGGGGACGTTGCTGTGATTTCACCCACGGAATTTCACAGACCAAGGGTAAATGTGACAACTCCTTTGCATTGTTATGGGATGCAACGAAGTTGCAAAATTTTGTATACATTTTTAAAGCATTCTTTCACACTAAAATCATGTTAACACTTTTGTTTTCACATCTTGTGGATGTACTATTTAAATAATGAGTATTTTGAATGTTTAGGGATCGGCCCTGTTTATTTCCATTGTACGTGTCACTTATAAACCTGATTGATGCTGTTTTAAAGAAAAGGAGGGACGAGTGAAGCGAACCTTTAAAGAATATACTCACATCTGACATTCAGCTGCACATCAGGTGATGTGTAAATGTGTCCATGTAGAGCACAGCTGTATCTGCCTGCATCCTCTCTTCTGACTGACTGCAGCAGGAGTTGATTGTTTCCGTCTCTTCTCTCAGTTAATGGCTGTGAGTTTCTGTACCAGATGAATGTTGCTCTGTCAGTCAGAGTGCAGCTGCTTTTACATGTCAGACGGACATTATGACCCTCTGTCACTCTCTCAGGAGCCTCCACCTGAAGATCTGAACACAACACACACATTATATCTAGTGCTGCTGTCATACACTGATTATTATTCAACATAATGCACAGAAGAAGAGCTCAGCCTCATGAAAGTCACCTGTGACAGTAAGAGTCACTCCTGGAATGCCAATCCATTTCCCATTGGGTACATTAGTGGTGAATCTGCAATAGTACATGCGTTCATCTTTCTGTGTCACGTCACTCAGTCTGATGTTGCAGTTCTGCTGTGTGTCTCCCAGATACTGAAGCCTCTGACTGTATTCAGGATCCTTAGACAGATCTGGAAACTCTTCATCTTTCTCTTTAACTTGTGTTTTGGTCCAAAATGCTTCTATGATCTGATATCCAGTAGTAGGGTATCTAAAAGTGCAGCTCATTGTCACTGTTGACCCCTTCAGTGCACAGATGTGTGTAGAGCTGTAACTCACACCCAAACCATACTGGCCATAAACACCTGGAACACACATTCACAAAGAAATAATGAAAACACCAGTCAATGAGTCCGACAGGACCATAAAAGTTCATGCATATATTTTTTTTTAAATACAAAACTGGTGTTTATGAAAATACAGAACGTACTCGTGAGATAAGTGTAATATTCGCAGAAGATCTTATATCACACTACCCCAACATCCTGCAACAAGTGTTAACTAAAATGTAAAATGTGTGGGTTAAAAGTGCCCCAATTTACCTGAATTCACCCTAGATGTTTTAACAGTGAATAATATATAATATAATATTATATATATATATATTATAATGTTTTTTTTTGTTCTTTTTTTTTATATATATTTTTATTTTTTCCTGGGGCTACTAACATGCTACTGAACATATTAAACAGCCAGGATCTTTTGTCCCTTTTATTTGCCCCCCCCCCCTTAATATTCGGGGGGTCTTGTTTGATCATTTACAGGAGAGACTCACCTGGAATCATGAGCAGAAACACCAGAGGAAGAGGAGGAGCTGTAAACCGTGACATCGCTGCAGGAAACAATATAATATACAACAGTGCATCATCTTTAGTTTCATTAACATAGCATCAGTATATTGCACTATAAACAAATGATAAAACGTCTTTATAATCTTCACTGTTTTTAACTTTTGAAAATCAAGTACATATGAACACTAGGTGTCCAAAGGTTATGAAAGAAAATTTCTCTCACTTTAAGTTTCTTGTGTGACTGGAGATTCATTAGTTAGACAGTATTAATTACGGAATGAGCGTAACTCTTACCGTGTTGTAGTTTCAGCTAATAGATTCCAGGAGAGTGAAACTGCAAATGCAAGCTGAAAACATTCTTCTGCTGTTTTACAGTCTTTTTCTTCCCCTTTTTAAAGTCTATTTTTAACGGCCTACCCCGTAACAATACAAGAACAACCCAAACAAAACCACTTACAAAAGATTCACACTAATTAAACCACTTTCTAAATACACAAATAAAATACAAATAACTCATTCAGGAATAATGATTAAACATGTCTAAATACATGACTGCAGCTTACAGATAATAATCAAATGACACTATGAAGCTTTCAGAGTAACGGGAATTTGCTGTCACATGGTCAGATGGTGTTAATCAATTTCCTGAACACTCAGTGTTTGTCTTTCTTCACAGAAAAGTACTTCTTCATTTGTATAGACAGTAAGTGTTTGCACAATAACATCAAAATGCACGTTTAGATGCATGTCCAATTATAATCATGCATGTCTTTGAAGCAGGAACATGTAATTGATTTGCCTTATAAAATAATCAGGCAACAATATATACATAAATACAATAAATAAAAGAAGAAAATACATAAATCAAAACAGCAAATCAAAACTAAATAAGTGAAGTCAAAATAAAATAGAATAAATACATAAAAATAAAATAAACAATTTCAATTAAAAAACGTCAATGGGAAAAAAAAAATACATGAAAATAAACAAATTTTGAATTAAAAATAAGCAAATAAGTTAAATTAAAACTGTAAATAAAACCAATAAATAAATCAAATGAAGATGCAGTAAATTATAAATCAATCTTCTAACCTTGAGGACGGCCAGACTTGACCTCCGCTGCCCTGAAGAGGGAGCTGCTTTTCAGCTCAGACTGAGACTGTGTTTGTGTTTACTGATCCATGTGCATTAGGGAAGTGTAACACACACACACACACACACAGAGATAATATCTATCTCGTATTTAGTGTGAGAACAGATAGTGTGAGTTGAGGTTGAAGCAGGCAGTCATGAGAACCGTCATCCGTCACAATATATTCAGTGTGTGAGAATGGCACTTTTTACTCTTCACTGTGCTTGATATCATTGATAAACACCACAATTCAGCAGACTAACAGTGAGATGACATCTGTCAGCAGTTCTTGGTCCTTCAGCGCTGTGGCTGATGGAGAACTCGCGGGCTGTTAACATCACTGGATCTGTGGGGAGCAACATCTCAGTCTCCTGCAGCTGTCCTGAAACCTAGCAGAATAACAGCAAGTACTTCTGCCAGCTGAGTGGCTCGTTTGCTCCAGGAGATCTGCAGTGTGTTCACACCACACAACCAGAGTCCAGGTCTGAAGGAGCGAAGCTGGCTCTTCTGGATGACACCAGCGCTCATGTTCTCACGGCAAACATCTCTAGACTGGCTCCGGACGACTCTGGAAAGTACTGGTGAGGTGTAGATATCGCTCTGCTGCCGGATTTCACCTCAGAGATCTGGATAACAGTCACCAGCGCTGAGATGCACAATAGCTGAAGATGCACTATGCTATACTCAAATAGCCCATATGTAGATGCGACGTATAATTTTACTGTCCTCAGAGAAAAAGGCTTTGTGTTTATTCATTCATTTACAGCAAATAGCACTGATTTTGTCCATAAACATACTATTATCTGTTCAAATTTATGTGGAAATTGTACAATGAAAATAAAAACGTTATTTAAATAGAGTGGCACTATCAAATGGATCAAACATTTGATCGTGAAATTAAACTTTAAAAATAGCCAAAAATGTAGTAAATTAGTAATGTATAAGTTTAAACAAACAAATTAATTAAAAACAGTAAATCTAAAATAAATAAAGCTAGTCAAATAAATAGATAAGTCAAAAATAAATAAATTAAAATGAATTTCAATTACTCAGTCCTCCAGTGTGATGCCTATGCATAATATTAATATTTTCAGCATTAATAAACATGCAGCTTTACCAATTTGTGTGAGTCTAACGCCATCTAAATCTATTTTAACAGCTCCCTTTACAAATTGCTCGTGGTTAATAAGGCTTACTGTCAATGATACAATGAACAATTTGTACTTTATAAACAGCAGGACCATTGAAAACCTCAATGATGACAACAAAAACACGTCCATATCTGTTTCTCATCAACCCGTTATGATTATAACTGAGATCACTATCCATTTGGCATCATAAACATAAACAGTGCTGGGGATTTCTGAGGTGCCACTGAGTCTCATATGGGTTTCAGATGGGATGTGATTCACACACACACACACACACACACATGGGGTAAATTAATGCCAGCTGAGGTTTTAGTATATGAGTATGAACTACACACCTTTCACTTTTGTTTTCTGTGCAGAGCAAACCACAGACCGGTTTCCGGAAGAGCCTGGAGTGAGATACAAAACAAACACCCACAGACACACAGACAAAGACACAGACCACAGACACACACACAGACACACACACACACACACACACACACACACACACACACACACACACACACCACGCAACACACACACACCACACAGACACAGACACAGACACAGACAAACACACACACAAACACACACCACCACACCACATGCACACACAACACTTACACAAACACACACACAAACACATGTTGTGTTTCCATGTTTTATGGGGACATCCTATAGGCGTAATGGTTTTTATACTGTACAGACTGTATGTGCTATTGCCCTACACCAACCCTACCCCTAAACCTACCCCTCACAGGAGACTTTCTGCATTTTTACTTTCTCAAAAAAACTCTCTGTATGATTTATAAGCATTTTGAAAAATAGGGACATGGGGTAATGTCCTGAAAAGTCACCTTCACTTTGTAATACCTGTCATACCTTTGTCATTATACAAATTTGTGTCCTCAAATGTCACAAAAACGCGCACACACACACACACACAAAAGCATGCGGTTTTGCTTTTTTCAGGCAAGTGATTGTCGGCTTTGCATCGACAGAGTCTTACTCGAGGTTCATGATGATGGTGGCTTTGATGTGTGTTGGTGCCATGTGTTTTGTGTGTCTGTTCGGCCTGTTCCTCAAGCACAACAGCCGCAGTAATTCAGGTGAGCAGGTCTCTGTGGATCATCTCAAGCACACCAACACCATCTGATCCATTTGAAACCACATGACCTACAGTTTAACACATGCTTATATGTCTCGCCCTATAAAGACAGTCACTTGGACTTTAACACTCACATTCTGTTGAAGCCCATGATACTTTAATGGGAAAATATTTTGCGTAAAAAAGGTTGATATAATGCCAAAATATACATCATATAATTTTATGGCAGCAAGTGATAAATTACAACATTTTTTTAAATTAATTTAACACTTATTTTACTTAATAAAAACACTTAATTGCGTTTTCATTTTAAAGTGATAGTTAAAACATTTAACAAGAACAAACAAAACTACACATCTATTCATGGTATAATAGATAATGGATAATATGGTGCATTCAAGTCATGTTGGATAGATTGTAATTCTAGAGAGAGAAGAGTCATTATTACATTATTTTCTTTAAGCCCTGAGTTTCCAAGTCAGTGAGAAAACATGTCGGATGCAATGGATGCAGCCAAAGACTATATGTAGCATCTGTTTTGATGGTAAATTTGTTGAAATTAATAAAATATTGTTGTTGTTTTTTGTCATGTACAATAAAAGTAGGCCTATATAATTTACATATACAAAATATTATACTAATGTATAATTACCATAGAATATATAATGATTCAGTTTACATCACCTTCATAAATTGAGCAAAAACACAATGCACATTCTTTATTCATAATTTTGTATTTGAGTCAGGTTACTCGTCCATCGACACTGCCCAGGAGGACTTGAATGCACAGATATAACACATTATAATGACCCGTTTAAGAAAAATCACTCACTTAAATCTTTAAAATCTTAAATGCTTTTCTCATCAGGTTCTGTTCTCCACGGCATCAGGACTATATCAAACCCAGTGGCGTTGAGTTCATATACTTATACAGCATATCAGCATATCATTTCCTGATGAATCTGACTATATGTATTTCTTTCATATAGGATGGCCACCAGAGAATACACCGTGATCTTCCAGATGTACCCTAATTTCAAAGTGAAAAAGAGTAACTTTACAGACCCACAAACACAGAAGCGGTTGACAGAGACTCAACACGAACGGAAGATGAGATCTACACAGAACTGGACAGAGTCATGTGTAGCAGAGTCTCACAGCTGATTCTCTTCATGAATCGATCTATCACACTATTGATCACGACTGACTGAATCCCAGATTCTCTGATCATCCAAACATGAGTCAACATCCAAACTCGTTTGTGTTGCTTTCACAAAATCAGCTTAAGGTGGTATTTTACTTATTAAATTAATGCAAAAATCGTTCTCATTTGTCTCGCGTAGTTTTAACCCATTTGTGCCTACATTTTTCTGAATGGTTTCATGCATATAGTCATGTTAATACTGTCCTATGTGAACGTATTGTTTGCATTTATTTTCCCCAAGTTTTTTTTTTTAGTTTTCTTGAAAATCGTATTTGAATGTGCGGCAACTATAGTTGTATTCACCCCTTCAATGTAAAATTTGAATAGGAGGACAGCTTTTGGCATCCAACTCAAAATAACTGCTTTCAACAGATCAATAGTTATTCATAAACACATTTATTATGCATTAAAGTCCAAGAACATTTGATGCAAACCCACAAAAAGGCTGCATCTAGCTTATAATCTCTTGAATATGAAAACACAACACGTCCATTTGTCTTAAAGCGGTGGAACATAGTGCAGAACAAAGTGCAGCCATTAAGTCCATTGTGATTCAAAAAGTGAAATGAAAATAAATACATAAAAATAAATAGAATGAAGACACATAGATACATAGTACTTGGTCTTGTTTAAACAACTACTACTGCGTTTTGAGTCATTTTTATATGCCACAAGTTCACATTGACAGGGAAGTTGGTCATACTGAGAAAGTTGCATTTGAACTGCCTACTCTGTACAACCGCAGTCTTAAGTTTGGGTTGAGGATCCGTCCAAAATAGAAACAAAGAAGTGAGAGAGAGACCAGGCAGCCACGGTTTTATTCTCTGCACACACCAGAATCAATGAAAAACCATTCGGCATGTGGAAAGTACGGGTCGTTTGTTTCTGCATCTATACAGGTGAGTAGTAGCGATCACTTTACATCAGAACGACAGCATCTTGATTTCAGACTCTAATTTCTAAACGATCAGCATCAGTGTTGGAAAACTACATTACAACTCTGGCTTGCCAAGCTTGGTATAGGCTAGTCCTCGTTCAAATGACCTAATCTACTAATAAACTTAATGACTTTTATTGCTATAACATATTGGACAAAAAATTAGGATCTCGTTTAGGGTGGCAGCATTTAACACCATTTGAACAGATCAATTTACTCAGAATATCACCATTAAAAATAGCTCAATCACATTATTTGAACATTAATTATTATTATTACACCTTTAAACATACATGAAATGATATTAATATTAATTCATATAAATACATATTTAATATAAATTTGTATATCACTTGGGTTGGACTGTATAATCGGAACAAACAGATTCAGTAAAAAAACTAAACTGCTTCATATATGCCTGGAAAACAAAATAACAACATCAAGCTTAAAATCCAGTTATTTTCACAACAGTTCGCTTTGCTGTAAAACTGTATAAAGTTGAAGAACAAAAACATTATATTTAGTACCGTGACTCATTGGGAAAAGTGGATTCTTGCCTTTAAAAGCGCATTAGTCACATCTAGTTAGGCTAATTGTGTTGCTAACTGCTAGTTAGTTGTTGGAAATAAGTAACATCGAATGCTGCTTATGTGCTTTATGTCTGTGTATTACATAAATCACGACTGAATATCTTTAAAATATACTTTAAAATGTAATTTGATTTCCTTTCCAGCCTGTCTACTGGACACTAGCTGTGCTAAGATCGGATATGAGGGGAACCACGTAACGTTTCACACCATTTACCCACCAGACTACGAGACAAACACCAAGTACTTCGGCAAAACTGATGGTTTCTTCTTTGAGAAACTGGTTGAGACGTCTCACCACAACAGGTGGGTGAAACAGGGGCGATTCGCTCTATTCGACAACACGTCCACACACATCCTTACCGCCGCCATCTTGAAACTGGTCGCGGAGGATTCTGGCTACTACTCGTTCGGCGTGGATATTAAACTGCAGCCTGATCTGACGGGGGATGAAATACAACTGACTGTCATTATGGGTGAGAACCCTTTAGCATGTTTTATTTTTCCACACTCACACACACATGACTGAATGCAGAAGCGAATGTGGCTAAAGGAACGAATCACGATAGTTTCACGTTCCTTCTTCTCTGCACAGGTGAAGCACAGAGACCCACAACACCAGCACCGACACCGAAAGGTACCACAGAAATACAGGATCATCATACAAAAGCTATATACAATATACTCAATATGTTATTACAGCATAATGTTTTATAATGTACTGCAATAGTGAGGCGCAGACATCTGGCATTATTTGCACCATGCTATTTTCACTTAGTGCAAATATAGCTGCTGCCTATCTTAATGATCTCTGTTCTAATGTTGTGTTTTAGTGATCGTCTACAGCACGAGCAGTCCTGTGAATATCACAGCACAGAACTGGGCCAAAACTAGAGATCAGGGTGAACTGTCTGTCCTCTGTACAGTCTGTCATTGATTAATTCAATAATTAATTCTGCCTATTGTTTGTTCAATCCACCATTTCTTTATTCCATTGTTTAATCATTCATTCTGTCATTTGCTTTATCTGACTTCATTCATGCATGCATTTTGTCCTCCATTCTGTCTATCGTTCACCCATTCTTTCATTCAGTAGTTCATTAATTTGTCTATTATTTGCACTATCTATGTTTTGCTCATTGGTTCTCTTGTTCATTCTGTCTATCATTTGTTCATGCTATACTTCTGTTATTTGTTTATTCCTTCTGTAGTTCATATTGTTTATTGTTTTTTCTATATTAATTTTGTTTTATGTTTTTTTGTTCATACCATCTTTCATCGGTTCTTTTCTTTCTATTCATCAATTCATTCGATCATTAGTTCTGTGTTTGATTTGTTCTCTCATTCCACCATTTGTTCATTCAGATGCATTACTCATTCTGTGTATTCATTTATTCTATAATTAGTTAATTGGTACTGTATATGGTTAGTTCTTTCTGTCACTTGTTCATTCCGTCATGCATTCTCTCGTTCCACTATTCATCTGTTTGTTCATTCTTTAGATCATTCATTCACTATTTAGTTCATACTGTTTATTGTACACGGATTCAATAGAATGAATGAAAATGGAGTGATCAAACGAGAGACTGTCTCTTGTTCATTCATTCTTTTGTTTGTTCTGTCATTCTTGAATTTCTTCTATCCAATGTTTGAACTTATTGCTGTCGTTTTATATTGTCTTATCGTTCCTATTAACGTCTTACACAACAGAACTGTCTCTGTTCAGATCTTGCTATTTGTCTCTCAGTTTCTCTTCCACTCTTTGTTTCTGTCGCTCAAATAAACTAATTGTGTTTTTATCAGATTGTTTCCCTTTTCCACAGAATCTTACGTCAGGTTCGTGACAGTCTTGAGCTTGGTGTGTGTTTGCACACTTCTGGTTGTGTGTCCATTCGTTCTGTTTAAAGTTTTAAAATGGGCCACCGCCTCCAAGCTGTCAGGTGAGACGACTGCATGAGACTTCCTCTTTTCTATGCAATCATAGCTTTAACATTTATCATGCAACAATTAATACATTAATTTCCCTCCTCCAGTGTCTGTGTCTTTTCACACCAGGAAGACATCAGCTCGAGTTGTTGTAAGTCTGTAATCGATGCTATCACGTTCACAAGCATTGCCACATTAAAGGGGTCATATGATGTTGCTAAAAAGAACATTATTTTGTGTATTTGGGGTAATGCAATGTGTTTATGCGGTTTAAGTTAAAAAAAACATTCTTTTTCCACATACTGTACATTATTGTTTATCTCTATGCCCCGCCTTCTGAAACGCGTCGATTTTTACAAAGCTCATCGGTCTGAAAAGAGACGGCCCGAGGTGTGCTCTTGATTGGCCAAGCTATTCCACGATGCGTGTGATGACGAATACTGAAGCGTGTTGGACGAGAACTGTTCGCCCCCACCATACTGTGATGCCGGTCAGGCCGGATGCGGACCAGACAAAAAAATAAAACCCAATTTAAACGAGGCATTTGTTGCTCCAGTTGGGAATAATTATGATTATAGATGAATATATGTTCTTTTACACGTGCGTTTCGTTGCATTGCGTATCGCGCCACTTAAACATAAAACCATGTATGTATTTGTGATCTGAGAAAGGACAAACAACAAGCACTACTCTACACTGCCCAAAAAACTCACTTTAAATATAAAAAATATTAAATATAAAAACTCTTTAAATATAAAAAACGTACTTACAGTCTGTGAGTCAGAACAGCCGGCATTGTAGTCTACTCTACCAGGATCAGGAAACAGTCCTCCATAAAATGTGCTGCACACATCTGAATATTTGGGTTAAACTGTTCTGGAACAGTGTTGTAAAACAACTTAACCACTGATTTCTAGTCATGTCCACTTTTGGAAGACCAAACAAAGTAGTTCGCTTTCACAATGAAACACACAGCGACTTAACGACATGGCGGCGGCAGCAACAATACTCAGCGAGAATAAAAGTTTGACGCCTTCTTTCTTTGCGTGAACATTTTGGGCGGCGTTATGCAAATCTTCCAAAAAAAGTGATGTAGACATGTGGGGGCGTGTTAGAACGAGCCGTTTTAGGTAGGCGTGGCTGACTCTTAACTTTTATAAAGAATATCTCTTTGGATTTGAGACTTTAGTCTTTGGCAACTTTACAGATCTCTTTATGCACCAAGAGCTTGTAACATCAAAGATCATTATGACCCCTTTAATAGTGACGCTGATAACGATAACTAATGTCCTCACTGAAATGAAAGCTTCCTCTTTACAGGATGAGTATGTGGAAATACACTCAGTCGTCCTTACAAACTCACCCACAGCTCGAAGTGATAGAGGTTCACTTATCCACGACTTTCACAGGCCTACAAACACAGAGCCGGTTCACAGCACCGATGCCTGCTACATAGATTTTGTGCAACCAGATTTGGATCAGATCTACACAGAAATTAACCCTGATGTTGTTCAAGAGTCTGTTTATCAGAGTATTGATCAAACTACTGACTGACCACAGCATTCGCATCAACAGCCTATCAAAATCACAGTTTCTTCACATTTTTCCTGCAACAGTTTTTCAGTAACACTTTACAATAAGGTCCTTTGTTAACATTAGTAACATGAACTAACAAAAAATATATATATATGTGGTAACAGTAACATTTACTAGTTAATTATTCAAATCAAAGGTTATATCTGTTGACGTTCCTGTGCTAATGGTAACAAAGTTTACACATGCATTGCATTTTGTTAGTTAACGCATTAACTAACGTTAACTAATTGAACCTTATTGTAAATTGTTACCAATTTACCAGTTTGTTTGTGAGTCAGTGTATAAAGAAAAAGACTATTGAATGTATTGAATAAATAAATGCATCTGAATGAAAACTGTAAATGCAGATGGTATAGACGTGTGTGTGAGAGTTTAGTGGGACTACAAGTCACGATACGTCACTGCAGATGTCTCAAGAGGATGGAGAGACAAAAAGAGAAGTATATACTTTATCGCACCACGCAGGAGGAAGGCGAAGTGTTCAGTGGATTTCACACAGTTTTTAGCTTTTAAAAGTGCTGTGAAGGGAGTCTGTTCAGCATGTGGATCTTTCTAGTTTTCCTCTCCCACGTCTTCAAAGGTGAGTTAACATTCGCTTATCCTTCGTAAGGAAACAAGTAACTAAAGACTGAGGCCCAATGATATGTGACCCTGGAGCACAAAACATTCAAGTCTTTCTTAAGTCACTGGGGTATATTTTTAGCAATAATCAAAAAATACATTGTATGGGTCAAAAATTTCGATTTTTCTTTTATGCCAAAAATAAAGTAAAGATCATGTTCCATGAAGATAGTTTGTAAATTTCCTACCGTAAATATATCCAAAACTTAATTTCTGAGTAGTAATATGCATTGCTAAGAACAACATTTGGACAGCTTTAAAGGCAATTTTCTCAATATTAAATTTTGCAGATTCAGATTTTCAGATTTTTGTCCTAACAAAACATACATCAATGGAAAGATTATTTAGTCAGCTTTAAGATGATGTATAAATTCAATTTAAAAAATTGACCCTTATGAATGGTTTTGAGGTCCAGGGTCACAATGTGGACTGACTTGTGTTATTGATTCAGTTGATCATGTGATGTCACATCCTGTCTGACTCCTGATTTCCAGTGGTGTCTATGAATCCTCTAACTGCTTCAGTGGGAGGAGATGTCACATTTCATTGTTCACATGTTTTGGCCCGTGGGAACATCAAATATTTCTGCAGAGACTCTTGTGCGGTCGAGAATATTCTCATTCAAACGAATGCAGGAGAGAACCCGACTCGCACAGGCAGATACACGATACATGACAAAGGATCAGACTTCACCGTGACCATCGCTGACCTGCGGCTGTCAGACTCTGGCACTTACAGCTGCGCAGTCGACAGATTTTTAAAAGACACTTACACGTATGTGACTCTACGTGTGTTTGAGGGTAAGTTTTTAATATTCTTTTGTGAACGCACTTTATTTAGTAAAAATGTTTGTTTAGAGCTGAAATGGCCCTTTCAGAGGTAAGTTGTAGTTAAAAGTATTTCTGAAAAGTTTGTTTTGCTTCAGATAACAGTCAAACTATTAAGATATTAAACATAAAAATAAAGTTGCTTTGAAACAATGTGCATATTTTAAAAAAAGCCATGTAGGACTGTAAGTGTTTAATAATCTTACTCAGTTCAGACTTTATTGTTTTATTGTTCTTTATTAACGTGTGGGAAATATCTTATTTCTCAGTTATTGATAATCAAAAACAGGAAACGTGATAAATAACACCCATTTCCTCTTATAGCAGCATATTTATGTATTCATGCACTAATATTTTCATATTTCTATTATCCAGTCTCTACACTAAGGCCTGCTCCGGCAAGTTCATCCAGACCACCTGCAAAACAAACAACTAGAGATGCAACAGGTCATTTCCATCCATCTTCCAATCATTTCTTCCTTAAATTCATATATTCATTCATACTTTTTTTTAAATAGAAAAGAAGGGAATATCAATGACAAAGCGCTCGACTGCAGGCTCTTCACCAGAAACCATGCACAGATCAGCATTGTCTGGTAAATGAGACTTTTTTGGTGTGTTTGAATATTTATAGTTCAATCATGACAACTCTCAGAAGATTTTAGCATTTGTTAGCAGGTGATGGTGGATAGACGTGTTATGTATTGGTCTGGCGGAAAGAACAGATCTGCTGCTGCTGCTGTTGGTATTGCTGTAGTTGTAGATTATTGCTGTTGCTGCAAGCAAGTACAGGAACTTGCGTCTGCCAATGCATATGGCGATATGGTGCAGTGAGTATTTAAGACATACTGCTGCTGCACAAATAGCATATAAAATAACCCCGTAGCAGATCTATACAGGTGGAGCTGGGGAAGGTGGAGGGTTTCAGAGAAACTCTGAAAGCGTGCTGCAGGAATCTCAAGTGAATGCTAGCCAGCCATATAAATGCAAGACAGTAAGCTCATTGGCTGGATATGCAGCATGAACCAACAGCTTTTGCCAAGTCATTTTTAAAGGGATATTCACCCAAAAATGAAAATGGATGTTTATATGCTTTATCTGAAAGTATTTACATGTGTTTTTTACCTCTGATACAGCAATGTCTGAATGACCAGAGCGAGTTCTCAGTAGCAAGGGTGTGACGCGTCTTCTCTCTTCTTGACTTACAGCCAGATCGCCACAGAATTATAAGGCATTACAACCCCCTATCGTTCAAATGGGGACATTGACACTCTATTAGATTGTAGATAGAGTGCCAATGACCCATTTGAGAGTAGGTGGTGTAATGCATATACGTATCTGATTATGAGACAGTTCGGACATTGTGTGAATCAGAGGTAAAAAACGATATATAAATACTGTTCAGTTTCTTTCACAGACCGATCGTTTCGTGTCTTTAAACATCAATGTATCATCACGAGCCTCAGGGTTTAATTTGGTTTTGTCTGTGAATGTTTTTTTGACTCTCAAAGCCGTGATCCCTATTCACTTCCATTATATGACTGACATACTGCAACGGTTTGAGTTAAAAATCTCAAGTCTGGTTCTAATGAAAGAACAAGTCACATCACACTTTATCTGCCCTGGGGGTAAGCAGATAAACATCACATTTTCATTTCTGGGTGAACATCGCTTAACTCTCTGAATATATCGGTTGCGTTTAAAAACCCATCAGCCTGCGCCTCTAGAGTTTCATGATGATACTATATATTACTACGTGAGACTCAGATGGAAGGAAAATAAATGTTTAATCTGTGTGCTGGTTTCTGTCCTCAGAACCTCTGGTTTATGTTGGTGCTGGTCTTGGTGCTCTGGTGCTGATTTTTACAGTCGTCCTCTTCATATTTATCAAACTGAAGGAGAAGAGACGCTCTTCCGGTTTGACATCGTCTGCACATCGACCTGATTCTCTGATTTATACCACATCGAATGCCAGTGCACAATCAGACAGTCTGAACTATTCCTCCGTGCAGTTTATCAGAAAACCCAGATGCAGTGTGAAGACCAGTGAGATTAACCCAAATGAACGGGCAGAAACACTTTATTCACCTGTTCAAACTCAACACCAGTCAGACATCACTGATCCAAACTCAGTAATCTATTCCAATCTTTGTAAAGGACTGTAGATTAGGTCGATTTGACAAGTGCACTTTTAATTTAGAGTTTGAATGCCTTTCTATTGTTGTCAATGCTACAGATAGAGGCGTTAGAACATTGTATGTGTCTTCATGAATATTTGTTTATACAGTGCAAGTCAGCTAAATATCCTTCAGATTATGAGTCGGTACATACGGCATTTCCCCACCCTCTGTCACAAGGTATTTAAAAGAGAGGTTTGTGATTTCTGGATTCTAAAATACTTTCATATCCAGTTACTATGCAGAAGTAAGCCATACATAGACATTCGTTTTGATAAATGATCAAAATGTGCCTTTTACAATTTGGAGAGTTGTAAACAGACTAAAGAGTAAACCTGGAGAGTAAATAGATATATGATTGATTGTTCCCTTGAGTTACTATTATCATTTGGTTAATATTATGGTACTATTACTATTATATGACTATTAGCATATTAGAACTTGACTGATTTATTGTCATTTCATTGTATAACAAAATATCAAAACATGCATGCAGCTGATTAAATGACACTGAATTGAGTGCATTTAGAGAAACGATTCTGCAGAGTTTGTTTGATAGTTTATGTGATGCAATGATATTCACACATTTTTAAGCGTGAGTGAAGTATCCAAAAACTCTCTGAGGCCATTTAAAAGCATATTAACGTTAACAAATTGTATGAATTAAATCTGTTCTGATATTGGTTTGATATGTACAGTGATGTCAAGATATGCTAGGTGTGTGTGTAGTAGTAAGAAAAACAGGGAAGGGGAAGGAGAAGTTAAGCGTTGCACCATATACACCTCAGTACGGAAGAAAGAAAGTGTTTCAGTGTTTACGAGTTTTATTTAGTCAAAAGTGCCGTAAATCTTCACCATGTGGAGCTTTGTTCTTCTCTGGTCCTGCATGCGTATCGGTGAGTTCAGGAGTCTTGTGTGTGACAGTTTTGCACTTCTCTAATTTTCCACTTGTCTAATATTTTACAATCAGCAGTCGGCATTTCTTAATACGTTAAATGTGCTAATCCTGTCTAGTGATATTTCTGTTTTCAGTTGTTGTTGGTGCTCAAAAAACAGTCACAGGACACAGAGGAGACAGATTTGACATCAGATGCCCATATGAATCTGGATATGAATCAAATTCAAAGTATTTGTGTAAAGGCGAGTGTAACTTTGGAAATAAATTCATCATGGTTAAATCAGGATCTCCGGCTAAAGACCAGAGATTCTCTCTGACTGACGACACGACGGCCAGAGTTTTCACCGTCACCATCACTGATCTGAGAACTGAGGATGAAGGACAATACTGGTGTGCTGTGGAGAGGACTTTCAGTACTGATGACTATTCAGAGATTTTGTTGCTGGTTAAACAGGGTAATGTGACTTAAACAAATGAACCTATAGTAGAAATGTACATGGAAACAAGTCAGTAACTGCTCGTGTATGCATGTGACTTTTCTCATTTAGGGTCATGAATGTGCATGCAAAGTTTAGACACATAGATGTGCTTTGGAAAGACTTTAGAAAGACTGCAAATGGTGGTTACATTAATTGTGTCGAGGTCTAACGACCTCCACTGGTTCCATGCCAAAAATCTTCTGATCATCCAAAGATAATTTGCAGTTCTTCACCATTTGGGTTTCACAGTCAAAAAGCTGTGAAACGAGGTAACTTGGTTGTTATTTTTGGAATGTCAATACTAGTCTGTGTTGCACTGAAATAAGCAATGGGAAACTCATTTAACCTCACAAGGGTTTGAGTAAAAGTAAATACTAATCACAAACAGATGTAGAACTGATTTATACCCCACTAATTGTAGTTATATGCCACATCAGGGGGCCAATAGACATGCAAGTATTCATGAAAACAAATAGTCATCATTTTGTGTGTGCGGCTTAATTTTGAACAAAAATATCAGGTCAAATTGATCCCACACAAAGAGAAGAACTTATTTTTGTTGCCCCTAATAATGTATTTATTCGATATTTTTTAGACTCTGAGAAGCTACATGTAGAAGTTGTTTTCGTTTTACATGACTTTTATAATCCTATATTGGCGATATGCATTCTATTGCAGGAAATCATTGGGGTAACACAAATCTATGTAATGGATTAGTATACTGAAATTGCCATCTTTGTTGTCATCCCTTTAGATAAGAGGTCAGCTGAAGTTACAACCATCAGCCTGTGTTTAATAACAAGCACACGTGTTTCAACAGCTCCTCTGACTCATCAAACCCTGTCAGCACAGACGTCTCCACCTGACTCAGGTAAACACCTCTCCACATCTCACACACTCACTCTCACAGAGACATCTGATCCAGCTGAGTGCTTTAGTTTGTCTTGTGTATTTCCAGGTTCATTTGTCATCATCTTCACCGCAGGAGGTTTGGTTTTGCTCCTGATCTGTGCTGTATTGCTTGTTGTGGCCATACGGAAGAAAAAGATGTGTGGTAATATTTATGAAGTATATATAAATGAATGAATGAACATTTTTTTTTATTAAATTCTACTTCAGACTCGGTAGTATTTTAGTTATCACTGAGATACTATTATAGCGTTTTATTGATAGTTGAATTACTTCCATTTTTATATTTTCCATTTTTTCATCTCAGTTTGTAAAGTTTTAGTAACGTTGTTGTGTGTTTTTTACATTTTTATTAGTGTTGTTTTTTTTTTTAAATATGGCTATATAGTTTTTTCTATTTTTATTCAAGTTTCAGTTATTTTAGTACATCAAGTTAAACTAAATGAAAAGAGAGCATGTTAGCATCTAACTGAAATAAAATATTATTTTAAATATTTCTTTATTCAAGTAATGTTTCCTATCCACAACTTTTTTAATGGATTTATTTAACTAATAACCGATTCAGACAACATAGACAATAGAACGGATAGTCTGTTAATAATGGGAAAAACACACACAAAAAAAATCACAGGGGTTTGTAAAAAAAAAAAATTCTTTTGTTCGATTTTATTGATTTATTTATTTTCTGCCGGTCTGAGCAGAACTGTTGAGACAGTCATTGACTTACTGTCTGGCTAATGTGAAGAACTGAATTCAGTTACTAGACGTTTTAAAACTATAATAACATTCATCTGTCGCAGGTCTGGTTTCCTTCTCCGCTGAAGGGCTTCATCTGACATTCAGAAAAGGAGAAGAGGTGAGTCATCTTTAAGATTTCTATAATGTATTGCATCATGAACTTTATTTCTTCTCAAGTCAATGTCAAGGTTCACATTCTTGCCCAATTCTTCCTTCTTTCAATTTACAGAATACTTATGAGACAGAAAACGCAGCAGTCGTCTCAAACTCACACACAGCTCAGAGTGATGAGGTTTCTGAAGCAGCCGACACAGACCTCGACTACATGAATGCTGCTGCTGCAGTGAGAAACAGTGTGAATCCAGAACTGAACACCAGTAGACACAGTCACATTTATCAGAGTCTCACCGCTGATTCTCGAGAAGAGTCCATCTATCACTGTATCCATCAAACGATGGACTGAACACTGAAGCCTCATCGTCAAATGATTTAGACTTTTGTTGCATATGTTGCATAAACTTTGAAAATGATACAGTAGCATCAGATAATCTTCTAAGTCTAATAAATGTAAAACGGTTGTAAATATGATCACTTTGTCTGTAAGGAGTGATGTTCACTAATTAGGAAGTGGCTAATCAGGACAATGGCATCATCACGCCACTGATTGACTGATGAAATCACACGAAATCAAACCGTCTCAAACCTTGACTAGCTGGGTTTCCTGAGCTGTGACATTAAAGTCAGCAGGCATCTATTATGAAATCATGAAATGTTTGCAAATGGTGCAATTAGAGAAATTATACACATTTGGTCTGGAAACACGTTGAATGGTCATCAATGGAAACTGATTTTGCAGCCAGATCAGCAGAGTCTAGTTGTTCAAAAGTAATCTGATCAGATTTAGGCTATGTTGAAAATGGGTTGTTCAAAAGAAAAAAAAGGATTCTGAATTCGGATTAGATCACAAAATCCAATCTTGGTTTTGATCTGCATCAAACAAACCGTCAGTATGTGTTGTTCAAAACTTGTTTAAAAAAGATTGAGATACCTTAGATCCAAAAAAAACCCAGTATTATAAGATGCAAAATCTATCAAAATAAAAAAATTCAAAATTTGTATCATGCAATATGTGTGCACATTTATATTTTTATTTTGCTCTTGATCCGTTTAACCATTATAGTAGAAATAGACATTAATCCATAAATAATGCTCCAAACAGCTTTCAATATCAAACAAAAATAATCATTAATCACCTTCATGTCATGTATTACTGTATGTTAATGACAATCATCAGAGATGAGATAACGGGATAGTTCACCCAAAAATGAAAATTCGTCATTATGTACTCGCCCTCATTGTCGATTTCCACAAACACGGGAGACCTCCGTTCATTCAGAACACAAATTAGGAAATGTTTGATGAAATCCGAGAGTTTTCTGACCCTCCATAGACAGCAATGTAACTACTACGTTCAAGGCCCAGAAAAGTATTAAGGACATCGTTAAAAATAGTCCATGTGACACATCAGTGGTTCAACCGTAATTTTAATCTATGAGAATACTTTTTGTGTACAAAAATAACGACTTTATTCAACAATTTCTCCTCTTCGGTGTCGGTGCGGCTTGTTTTCAAGCAGCGGAATGCACCGCAGCGTCATGGTACTGTCATGAACGCGTGTCGAGGACTGACACGGAAGAGAAGAGACGAATTGTTGAATTAAGTCATTATTTTTGTTTTCTTTGCACACAAAAAAGTATTCTCGTATTCTTGCAACAAGTACCCTCAGGTTGCTTAGTGGGTCTTGCTACGATCTAAACTCAATCATTGGTAAGAAAAGGTTAGGTCTTGACTAATTACTTTTAGGTGTTGTAAGATGTATGAAAGAGGCTACGCAATAAATAAATTTATACCAACAGTTTTTTTTTTTCTAGAACACCAGTTACACACCTATATGAATAGAGATGTCAAAATCCAGGTCAGTGAGTCTTTCATAGTCTGTTATGGAAAGAACAGTGTTGATCTGAGAAATGAGCTTTAACTGAGAATTTAAATGCCCTTAAATCACCATTATTACCAGTCATGATGAAGTCTTAGTAGGACTTTGCCATTGTCTTATTGTTTTCTGTGGCCTCAGTGATGCTGTAGAGATGTGTGGAAGTGTAACATGTTGCTTTGGCTCAATTCATATGCTGTCCATCAGAGGTCAGTGTGGAGAGGAATTAGCTGCTGTTGTGTTTAATCGCATTGAAGAAAATGAAGCTTCAGCATTAAAGGCCACACAGAAGTGTTACAGTCTCAAGACTTTTCTTTTGGCTGCGAGGAATACGTTTTCTCACTGGTGTAAAGCAGCAGGCCTATTACTGTAACACTCCAGCGTTGAGCAAAAGAGATCGAAAATATTACACTCCGTACATGCAGTTTTCCTAAGTGTGAAGAATCAGTGCCTGCATTAATATTATAAATATTTGACGGCACGGAAGATTGAGTTCACTGGTGCTCACAAGGGAAATATTGTTCCTCGGCTGATGTGTGACTATGCAAACACAGTCAAACGTCACAGATGTGCTCTCTGAAGATGTCCTGAAGAGCTGATGTGGTCAGAGATACGGAAAGGGGAAGGAAATGTTTGATATAGTTGCAGACACAGCATGCTTTTTCACTCAGTACGGAAGAGAAATACCATAACACTTGAGAGTTTGTCTTGTATTTAAGCAAAACGTGTGTAAAATCTTAGCATGTGGGACATTCTCTTCTTCTTTTCCAGCATCTGTACAGGTGAGTTTAAGACTCTCAGGGCTTTTGTACAAAAGCTGATGTGTTTTTATTGTTTTTACTCTGTTACTGCATGATTATCAGTCTCATATGTGTTATTATTCTGGTCTGATATTATCTCTTGCTCACACATAACAGCTCTGTATAATGATATTTCTGTTTTCAGTTGCTGCAGGTGCTCCAGTTACAGTCATAGGACACAGAGGAGACAGTTTTGACATCAGATGCCCATATGAATCTGGATATGAATCAAATCCAAAGTATTTGTGTAAAGGCGAGTGTAACTTTGGAAGCAGAAACATCATGGTTAAATCAGCATCTCCAGCTGAAGACCAGAGATTCTCTCTGACTGACGACACGACGGCCAGAGTTTTCACCGTCACCATCACTGATCTGAGACCTGAGGATGCAGGACAATACTGGTGTGGAGTGGAGAGGACTTTAAGTACTGATGTCTATTCAGAGATTGTGTTGCTAGTTAAACACGGTAAGCGATTAATGTGACTTCTGCAAATGGACCTATTGTAGTATAGAAATGTACATAGAAAGGGTCAGCAGATGTAGCTCATGTTATTATATAGAGTCAATTCACTGCACAACTATAATTGGTTACACTTTATTTCGATAGTCCACTTTAGGCATTCTATTAACTATAAGTAATTTTGTAACTACATGTCAACTAATTCTCAGAGTAGACTGTTCGGGTAGGTTTAGGATTAGTAGAATAAGTTGACAAAGAAAGAGTTAGAAGATATTAAGCAGATAGTCTACTAATACTCTACTAACTGCTAGTTGACATGTAGTTGCAAAGTTACTTACTGTTAATATAATGTCTAAAGTGGACTATCGAAATAAAGTGTTACCCTATAATTATATACACAATATAATTCATATTCAGTGTGCTAATATATTAACTGAGATTAAGTTGATATTTCATGTCATCCATCAGTTAATAAGACCACTGAGGTTTCAACTACCAGCCCTTTTACAGCAACACTGTCATATTTCAGCACAACAGAGCCACATCCACAATCCAGCAGCATCACAATCACAGAAAGAAAAGAAACAATCACAGATCAGCACAACTCCTCAGCAGGTCAGGTCATCTTCCTCTTTCTCTCTTTATTTTCCTTTAATATGCATTATGTCTGGATGATGTCTGTCATTTAGCGCTGATTTCTTCACCTGTACAGGTACACGTCTCTCCACATATCACACACTCATATAGAGTGAACTTATAGAATCACACTGAACAGGAAGTGACAACATCTGTCTTATTTCATTCATTAGTCTTTCATTTATTCATTCTCTAAACCGTTTCTATGCTGATTCTGATGATTGTTTCTGTTTATACAGTATTTCAGACAGCGTTTTCCTCCTGTATGTTTCAGGTTCAGTTGTGATTATCGTCACTGCGGAGGCTTTTCCTCCTCCACCTTCCTTTGGTTTACCCTGATGGGTTTCATTGATTATAGTGTCTGTGCGGAAGAGAAAGAAGACTAAAGGTACCAATTTACATGAAATAAGTCCTTTTCTCTGAGGTTTCAGCATTTAGAACAAAAACAAAACCCTGAAGATTGCATTTGGTTGTGTTTGCGATGACATGCATGAGAAACTAGATTAAATTATAGAGTTTTACAGCATTAATCGCAGAAAGACTAACACCGATCTCTTGCACAGGTCTGCTGTCGTCCTCCATCATAGAGTTTAATCCAGTGTTATATGAACAGGTGAGTATAAAGAAACTGATGTGTATTATCATTTAATGGACAGCAGTAACTGCATTAAAAAAGACTGTGACTGCAGTGATTTTCAGTATTTTGATGTTGAATCTCCAGCAGCTGGTGTGTGAATGATCATATTCATGTGTTATAATATTAAACAGATTCACTCTGGTTGAGTTATTTTGTCCATTAACTAACTATTTATTATTTTCTATGACTGTAGATCAAAGTTGCTGGACGTCACTGTAATCCAGAGGACACAGACACAGAAACAACTGTAGTTTATAGCTGTGCTTCCTAAACTTGTGCTATATGTGTTCCTACAGACCCAAGTACTCCATCAACACCATAAATTAGTTCATTTCAACTAATATCATATCATAATATATAATATAATATGATGTTTTTCTAGATTGCAAGTGCATGTTTCTCTTTATTTTGTTATATATCTGTTAATGTGTGTGTGCTGTATGTAGCATTTTCTTGTTAGATGTTTGGCTCGAGGTTTGTCTGGTTAGTGTCATCTGTTTACTCCTGCTGGTAGATGCTGGAACTGCACCGGTCTGCTGCTAAAAAGCATCTTCCTCCACTGATGACCATTCAAGAGTAGCTGTATATTCTGAGAAATCCTTGCAAGCAACAAATAACGGAGGCTCCTAAAAGCAGCTGCCATTGAGATGCTAATACTAATGGTTAGCTTTATGAAAATATTACTAGAAGGCCTTTTTGCTTCAGTTAAACATCAGATGTCCGCAGCAGTAACTTACCAAACAGGAAGTTCAACCACAGCCACAGGAAGAGCTGTGAGGCTTCAGCTAAACACACGCTACACTTCCCACAATGCAACTCTTCTCCCAGTGCTGATGTGATGCAGAAAGTGTGACTTTAATGTTCAAGCAATACTCTGGATTATTTACAGTCTTTGTAACCTACAGTATCAAGGAAAGACCAGAGGAAAGACAAATCAAAAGTGAGATCTCTTTAACATCTCAAATATTTCTCCTAGACAGAAATGAGGTTAAGATGGAGATTTTTGCTTGAGTCTCCTGCTTCTCAAACCTGTCTCCTGAGACAAAAACTCAAACACTCTCACATGTGTCTCCTTTAAAGTTTCAGAAGAGACCTCATCATCATCACACACTGTGCTCAGATATTTCTCCTTAGCTAAAGACTCTGGATCTCTCATATTTGTGTCCTTTGTCTCATTTGTCTCTCAACAACTTTACAAAGTGTGCACCAAGTCAAATGTCTCAATATGAGCTCAATAATTTATACCATATAATATGTATTGATAATCAAATTAGTCAATTAATAACCAAGACAGAGTCATAAGCCATTTATTTGCTTTTCAGTGAAGAAATCTCCAGGGTTACTTTTTTTTCTGTAAATCAGTGATAAAGGCATTGGGTACATTACTATTACTAAATCTGAGCAAATGTGTCATGTTGCTGAGATCTTGTCTGAAACATTGGAGACAAATATGAGACCACCAGAGTCCTTAGCTAAGGAGAAAAATCTGAGCACAGTGTGTGATGATGATGATGAGATCTCTTCTAAAGCTTTAAAGGAGACTATTGTGAGAGTGTTAGAGTTTTTGTCTTAGGAGACAAGTTTGAGAAGGAGGAGACTCAAGCAAAAATCTCCATCTTAACCTAATTTCTGTCTAGGAAAAATATTTGAGATGTTAAAATGATCTCACTTCTCTTATTTACTTTTTTCTTCCCTTGGTTAGCTAATGTCATTTATCAAACACCATTTCAATCAAAACAAATACATGATTGTCATAGTGGAAGTTGTTGTGTGTAGACAGTGTTTTATGCACAATAATGTAACAGAGGACAAAGCATTACCATATTACATGCATGCAAAAATGAGCTGCACAAGATAAATTTGTAATTGCTAAAAAACCCCAAAAAACACTGGTAACTAGCGGCCCGGATCTGCACAATCAGACACTGAGGGTGCGTCTAAATTAGTGAGGGTGCTCTCTCTTCTCTTCTCTCTCTATTCTCCTCTATCTCTCTCTCTCTATAATTATAATATATATATATAAATAGATATATATAAACTATATATTAATAACTGTTATAAGTGCCATTGCTAGGGTGCAAAGAGCACTCCCTTATAATCATCATCTTAATTAATGCGACCGCAAAGTTACATATAATCAATGATAGTACTCAAGATGCAAGAATGAATCTCTTATACACACGTCTACACTTTGTTGTATTTATGAGAGGTTCGTGTGAACACACCACCCGGTGAGTGGATTATAACAACGCCTCTGGACTGGCTGTGTGTTCAAGAGCAAATCAACAGATTGGCTGATTGGCTACATTGCCTCAACGCTGCACCTACTAATCTAATATATTTTTTTCTAGAGCGCACGTGCCTGTGTCGTTTATTTTGTTGGATATCGTTAATGTGTGCTATATGTAGCATTTTCTTGTGAGATGTTTGGCTCAAGGTTGTCTGGTATACGTTTCAGCTGTATACTCTGCTGGTAGATGCTGGAACGCCACCGGTCTGCTGCTAAAGGCATCTTTCTCCATTGAGACCATTCAAGAGTAGCTGTAATTCTGAGAAATTATTGCAAGCAACATATAAGGCCAACACATTTCATTCTGTTGTACTAGATGTGGTACCAGTAACCTATTAACTGTAAAACAACTTGATTTTGTTCAATAGAGTCAGTTATCACGTATTGATAAAACGACTGATTGAAAGAATTAATATCATCAACAGAAGATCTAAACCCTTAATTTGCTTTAGACTTTTGTTGCATGCTAATGAGCATATGCTAAAAAACTGGAAATGGTAGTCCTAGACGCAGACAAGACCATATAAGTCGTTAAAACCTTAAAACCTCCAAAAGGTGGTAAACATCTTAACAATTATAAGGAAATATTTACAATTTAAAATGTTGAAATGGAGAAAAAAATTTCAGTCAACATGGTTTGAAGGGCTGTGAATGAAGAAAAATGCTCTGTGCAGCCAGATGGTGTAGTAGTTACAACATCTACCCAAGGCATAAGCAAATAAGCGGCTGCTTGAGGGCCCCGTGGCCACCAGGGGGCCCAAAAAATTTACATTAAATTGAAACAAATTTTTTGTGAAATATTATGCCACTGGACCATGGTAATTATGCAAAAGGTAGGGTTGTTTTAGGGAAGTTCATGTTTGATTAGACATCCGTAAATAGCCTTGACATCATAATATATTACAATATTTTACTTAGCTAGTTTTTGATTAAAGTTTTTGTCTTCTGTGTAAAAATAACTTGATTTGTAATAAAAATAAGCTTCTGTTTCATAAACTTGGTATATCAGCTTAACATTATTTACCTTAGCCAACTTTTTGGGTCGTTGCTATTATATTAACATTATGCCTCAGTTGTTGAGAGTTGCTGTTTTAGATGTACAGATGACTTCCTGCTGTGTTTAATCATATATGTTGTTAAAATAACATTCTGTTCCATAACATTGTTTTATTTAGCTACTTTTCAGTACACTACATTAAGTATGCCTCTTAGTACTGTAAGATTTTGAATTTTAAAGTGCAAATTAACACCTGACCACTCTCGTGGGTTTGCTACTGTTACAATAAAAAATCGTAGAAGGGTAAAAGGGGGGCCCACCCCCCCCCCGGGGCCCCCCCCCCCTGCCAGGCAGACACTGGCATGTTGTAAGCAAGACAGCCACAACAAATAAAACTGATAATGGGTGTGTTAGATTTATAGTGTGCGGATAATTAAGCATTGACATTAATCAATCGTATTGGCGGCATCGAGGGGCCCCCATGTAAAATTCTGCTCAGGGCCCCATAAAGGCTTGGGCCGGCTCTGCAGCAGCGGTTAAAATGGCCCTCACTGACCAGCTAAACCTCAACTGCTTGACAAGAACAATGAGTTCAGCAGGCTCACTTCAGCCTCAGTGATGCAATAGAGATGTATGGAAGTGTAATATGTTGCTTTAGTTTGGTCACTATTATATATCCATATGTTGTCCATCAGAGAGTTCGGTGTGGAGAGGGATCAGCTGCTGAAACCCTGTAGTCACATTGAAAAACACTCTGAAGTTATCTTTGTTATTAAAGAGCACACATAGTTAAATGTCTCAAGCTTTTTCATCAGGCACAGAGGAATACATTTACTGAGATAAGCTTCTGCATAGCTCTGCTATTTCAGAGCTCATTTCCTGATTAACAGAGGCGTTTTCACACATAACACCCCTCACAGTCATACAGGTGGTTTGTTGTCAACATTTTCTTCACTGTTTATTTATAGAAGGTTATTTGTGGAGCTACTGACCATCACTAGTATATTATATATACTAGTATATATCTGAACTGATGTGGCCATAAGAATGAGCTTCTCATGAATGCTCTCTGTGTTTATGCTGATGGGTAAGTTCAGGAAAATCTTTAATTCATTACCTTCTGTTTTTACCGCTACATAAGGGTTTATTTTCTAATGTATAGCTTATTTTATAAGTTTATGGTAGTAAAGCAGTGTGCTGATCTGTCTGTGTGTGTGTGTGTGTGTGTGTGTGCAGTGAGCAGTTCAGTGTGTGTATATATTACAGTGAGAGGAACAGAGGGAGGACAAGCAATTATTCATCGATGACCATTCAAGATTAGCTGTGTATTCTAAAAACAAAAAAAACCTTGCAAGCAACAAATAATAGAGGCTCCTAAAAGCAGCTGCCATTGAGATGCTAATACTAATGGTTAGCTTTATGAAAATATTACTAAAAGGCCTTTTTGCTTCAGTTAAACATCAGGGCTCATATTCACAAAACATTTTCTTACCACTAAGAGTTCTCCTAAATATAGGTAAAAGTTTTTAGATAAGAGTTTTCTCTTAAAACATATTCACAAATCTGCTAAGTCAAACGTTTACTATGTAATAGACAGAAGTCTTAAGCTAAGAGTAAGGGCGGGGTTGACCTTGTTGCTATGGATGACGTCAGCATGCTTACTAACTATGCACACAGTGACTTGTTGATAGGGGAGGGGTGTCTGTCAGAGATTTATTCATAGAATTGTAGAGTATTGTAGAGTGCAATATTATGTTGCCATATTCAGATAAAGGTTTTAAAATAAAAATGTCAATTGCCACATTCAAATAAAGATTTTAAAATGCAGACTAAGTGTCATTAATTAAACAAGTATATGTTCAGCTATTGTCAGCCTCTTTCATGTATGCTTCTCATAATTAGTGAATATTCATATAAACAGCCTTTTAATTAACAGAGTAGAATAATCATGGCTGATAGTAAGGCATGTACACGTAAAAGAAAACCAAACTGGACGCAAGAACGTACTCGGTTACTAACGTAACCTCGGTTCCCTGATATACGGGAACGAGTACTGCGTCTTGCTAGACGCATATGGGAAAAAAAAATTCTCCTGAACTGAAGCCTATTCATTCACGCAGTGAAACTGCACGGCCATTGGTTCGTGCAGTGACTATTAAAAATGAATCAATGTCTCGGCAGCGGAGCTGCACGAGCCTATGGCGACGCAGCCCGCCAAAGCCCGCCAAAATGGGCGGGGCATCTGGCTATATAAGCGTGCGCTTTGCCATAGGATCCTCAGGTTACTTCGACTGAAGCGACGACCGAGCTACGAGCTGTCGTGCAGCTACATAGCATGGCCAGCAACGCAGTACTCGTTCCCATATCTCAGGGAACCAAGGTACTTCACTCGTACTGCGTCTTGCTTAAGATACTTTGGGGAACCAGTACAATCCCGCCGTGCTATGTTAGAGGAACGACCAATGCTTGAACTTGCCTTGAGCACCAAGGGCCCAGAGGGACCAAGTAATTGTAGGGAAGCCCACAGAAAGCGATAGGGCCAAACTAACAGAGGTCGACCCGGCTATAGTAATCGTTCCTAGAAAAAAATTGTACAGCCTCGGAACCCAGTGGGGGCCAAGAGCATACCGAGAAGGCAAATGCCTGATTTAGCACTGGTTTTGCCAGAGTAAGTCCATTTAAGCAGAAAGGACCGAGCCTGTAAAGCCAGGACATCCAGATTATAAAACCTGGTAATGTGGACGGCGAGGCCCAGCCGGCCGCCGCACAAATTTCTGCAATGGAAACTCCGCTAGACCAAGCCCAGGAGGAGGCAATGCCTCTTGTTGAGTGGGCTCTTACTCCCATGGGGCATTGAAGGCCCAAAGAAGAGTACGCTATCTTGATAGCGTCAATTATCCATTTGAAAAGTCTCTGCTTCGTGACTGGAGACCTTCTGGTGCGGTCACCGAAGCATACCAAAAGCTGATCCGACAGCCTGAATGGGGGCGGAACACTCAATGTATATTCTCAATATACTGCTAACGCCAGCAGCAGAGCGGTTTTAGCTTCAGGGAATGAAGGTCAATGGACTGTTGCGGTTCGAAAGGAGGGCTCTTCAGAGCCCTCAACACCGTGGGCAGGTCCCATGTAGGGACAATGACAGGGCGAGGTAGGTTGAGCCTCCTAGACCCCTTCAAAAAATGAACAACAAATTGGTTCCTGCCCACTGACTGGCCATTAGTGAGGCTGCTATGGCTGCTACATAGACCTTGAGCGTGGGAGGGGAACGACCCTTATCCAACAGCTCCTGCAGGAAGGACAATTGGAAATTGGGTTTGCGCTGTGGGCCATACATCAGGCGGAGAAGACAGACCATTTAAGGGCATAGAGCCACCTTGTAGAAGGTGCTTTAGCCTGAGATATTGTGTTTAGCACGCTTTCGGGGAGCTCCCACGAGAGGCCAGAGGTGCAGAGCCCCAGATCAAGGCTGGGGTTTGCCATATCTTTCTTTTCGCCTGAGAGAGGAGGTCTCGTCTCAGGGGGATAGGCCACGGGGCTGCTAGAAGCAGCTAAGACAGCTCTGCGAGCAGTGAGAGTTGTCTTCTGAGGTGAAGAGGTCGACCTCTGCCTTGCTGAAGATCTCCCAGATTATTTGAACCGTATGTGGGTAGAGCATCCACTCTTCTGAGGGGATGTTGCTCCGAGATAGCAGGTCCACTCTTTGATTCAACTGCCGGCACACCCGTTTTTGAAGCTTCTGTCGAAGACCACCTTCCTTCTGCCCGATCTTCCATGGAGTACGCCACGTTCATCCACCGAGCGTCTTCCAAGGGGCCAGAAACTGCTACGCAGGGGGGGGGGGGGCGGGGGTGGGGGGCGGGGGTGGGGGCCGGTCCACCTTGACACACAAACGCATCCGAGATGCCAGGTGTGGGACGGAACTCATGGTTTCAGCCAGCACTGAAGGGGCCGCAAGCGAAGCAGGCCCATCTGTAGTACCGGAGATGTGGAAGCCATGAGGCCCAGCATCTTCTGAAACGCCTTGAGAGGGCGAGCGGCTCCAACTTTGAATGAGGCTACTAGCTGCTGAATAGCCAGTGCACGTTCTGGCGCGACTACCGCCCTCATTCGGGCTGAGTTGAGAACTGTTCCCAGGAACGATATCCGTTGGATGGGGGGAATTGCAGCGAATCTGCATTGAATAACCTAGTTGATTATCCCCAGAACCAAGTCTGGCACTACGGGGATGGCCTGCCAGGCCTCAGCCCACGTGACAAGGGGTTGGATTAATTCGAGTGGCTGGTCGCCGTATGGGGACCACACACTCAGAAGAGGAATTTTGCTCTCCTTTGAAAATGCTTTCAAAAAATGCTTCGCTAGACCTAATGCTCTCATAGCGAGAGCAGTCAGCCCCCGTGCGTGCTGCCTTAGTGTGGGTGTGGCCCAGACGCGTCCAATTTGAAGCTGTCAGTAATAATCATTAGTGACAGCATTCTCCTTTAATCTGCCTAAAAAGATCAAACCACTCATTAGAAAAGGAGTACTGATGATTTTTATGTGTAAACACTCAGGCAGATCAAAAGTGCTGCGCGCATTCTCTCAGATCCACTCGTAGTGGACAAGGGGAGGGGCAGGGCCACATTCATTGAAGAAGACATGCCGCGAGCAAAGCAGAGCGAGACATGAACTCTCGTAGTGTGAGCGATCTGTCTCAGCGAGCGCAGCTAAAGCGTGGGCGTGGCCCAGGCGAGAGACACATTCAAATACGAAGCTGTCACGCTATTGAATCATTGTTGACAGCGTTTCTTTTTTTTTTTTTTTTTTTTTTTTTTTTTTTTTTTTTTTTTTTTTTTTTTTTTTTTTTTTTTTTTTTCTTTTTTTTTTTTTTTTTTTTTTTTTTTTTTTTTTTTTTTTTTTTTTTTTTTTTTTTTTTTTTTTTTTTTTTTTTTTTTTTTTTTTTTTTTTTTTTTTTTTTTTTTTTTTTTTTTTTTTTTTTTTTTTTTTTTTTTTTTTTTTTTTTTTTTTTTTTTTTTTTTTTTTTTTTTTTTTTTTTTTTTTTTTTTTTTATCCTTTTTTTTTTTTTTTTTTTTTTTTTTTTTTTTTTTTTTTTTTTTTTTTTTTTTTTTTTTTTTTTTTTTTTTTTTTTTTTTCCTTTTTTTTTTTTTTTTTTTTTTTTTTTTTTTTTTTTTTTTTTTTTTTTTTTTTTTTTTTTTTTTTTTTTTTTTCCTTTTTCTTTTTTTTCTTTTTTTTCCTTCTTTTTTTTCCGCCGCTCCCACGTGTAAACACACTGGCGGATCAAAGTGTTGCGTGGAGTGTGATCCACGCGGGGGCTTTGCCAGCGTTAAATCACTCATGCCTGATCGCTCATCCCCGCGAGTTCATTATTTCTTCCTCCGAGTAACTGAGAGGAGAGAAACACAAGAGCGGGGGAGTCTGGTCTCAGACGATCTTGGAGGTGAAGATGCTGGATGTGGAGGTCCTGGGCTGGTGTGGTTACACGTGGTCTGCGGTTGTGAGGCCGGTTGGATGTACTGACAAATTCTCTGAAACACCTTTGGAGACAGCTTATGATAGAGAAATGAACATTCAATTAACGGGAAACAGCTCTGGTGGACATTCCTACAGTCAGCATGCCAATTGCATGCTCCCTCAAAACTTGCGACATCTGTGGCAGTGTGCTGTGTGATAAAACTGCACATTTTAGAGTGGCTTTTATTGTGGCCAGCCTAAGACACACATGTGCAATAATCATGCTGTCATATCAGCATCTTGATATGCCACACCTTTGAGGTGGATGGATTATCTCAGCAAATGAGAAGTGCTCACTAACACAGATTTAGTTTTGTGAACAATATTTGAGAGAAATAGCCTTTTGGGTACATAGAAAAAGTCTTAGATCTTTAAATTCAGCTCATGAAAAATGGGGGCAAAAAAAAAAAAGTTTTGCGTTTATAATTTTGTTCAGTATATACAGTGGGTACGGAAAGTATTCAGGACCCCCTTAAATTTTTCACTCTTTGTTATATTGCAGCCATTTGCGAAAATCATTTAAGTTATTTTTCCTCATTAATGTACCCACAGAACCACATATTGACAGAAAAACACAGAATGGTTGAAATTTTGAGATTTATTAAAAAAGAAAAATGGAAATATCACATGGTCCTAAGTATTCAGGACCCTTTTGATCAGTATTTAGTAGAAGCACCCTTTTGATCTAATACAGCATGAGTCTTTTTGGAAAAGATGCAACAAGTTTTTCACACCTGGACTTGGGGATCCTCTGCCATTCCTCCTTGCAGATCTCTCCAGTTCTGTCAGGTTGGATGGAAAACGTTGGTGGACAGCCATTTTTAGGTCTATCCAGAGATACTCAATTGGGTTTAAGTCAGGGCTCTGGATGGGCCATTCAAGAACAGTCACAGAGTTGTGTATAGAAGTCAATCCTTCAGTATTTTAGCTGTGTGCTTAGGGTCATTGGCTTGTGGAAGGTAAACCTTCGGACCAGTCTGAGGTCCTGAGCACTCTGGAGAAGGTTTTAGTACAGGATATCCCTGTACTTGGCCGCATTCATCTTTCCTCGATTGCAACCAGTCGTCCTGTCACTGCAGCTGAAAAACACCCCCACAGCACCCCCCCCACAGCATGATGATGCCACTACCATGCTTCACTGTTGGGACTGTATGGGACAGGTGATGAGCAGTGCCTGGTTTTCTCCATACATACCGCTTAGAATTAAGGACAAAAAGTTATATCTTGGTCTCATCAGACCAGATAATCTTATTTCTCACCATATTGGAGTCCTTCAGGTGTTTTTTAGCAAAAACCATGTGGGCTTTCATGTTTCTTGAACGGAGGAGAGGCTTTCCGTCGGGCCACTCTGCCATAAAGCCGACTGGTGGAGGGCTGCAGTGATGGTTGACTTACTACAACTTTCTCCCATCTCCCGACTGCATCTCTGGAGCTCAGACACAGTGATCTTTAGGTTCTTCTTTACCTCTCTCACCAAGGCTCTTATCCCCCGAAGCTCTTCAGGCAGTTCCTTTTGACCTCATGATTCTCATTTGCTTGACATGCACTGTGAGCTGTAAGGCCTTATATAAACAGGTGTGTGGCTTTCCTAATCAAGACCAATCAGTATAATCAAACACAGCTGATCTCAAATGAAGGTGTAGAACCATCTCAAGGATGATCGGAAGAAATGGACAGCACCGGAGTTAAATATGAGTGTCACAGCAAAGGGTCTGAAGACTTAGGACCATGTGATATTTCAGTTTTCTTTTTTAATAAATCTGCAAAAATTGTCAACAATTCTGTCTTTTTCTGTCAATATGGGGTGCTGTGTGTACATAATGAGGAAAAAAAAATCAACTTAAATGATTTTAGGCAAATGGCTGCAATATAACAAAGAGAAAAAAATTTAAGGGGGTCTGAATACTTACCTTACCCACTGTAT